>OY740766.1:69602045-69890433 GCA_963513935.1 Aphrophora alni
TAGATGAGGGTAAATATAAGTAGTACGAGTAATTAAGGAGCCATGCAAACAAAGCGATCCTGAGGGGTGGCAGGTACCTCGTGCATAGCTGCAAATTGCACTGCCTTTTTTTTTTGTCTACTGTTGTTTTGTTTCTCACAACTCTTTCCCCTGAGGAATTCAAGGCGGCAAAATGAATTCTGGTTGAAAAGAAGGGGTGACTATACATCCTAATAATGTATGAAGGGTTACGTGTACGGTCGCTATGACAGATTTACAGTTAGTCTTGAACAGAATAGGTATGCATTTTATAGTATTTAATTTCAGTTCTCTCTGGTTGTTCGTACTGAAACGGTGTATTCCATTTACACGGCAATTGAAATGTCTAAGGTAAAATAATCTTGAAAAGAATTTGAAATCTTTATTTGGAAAATGAACGCAAGGGAAAAGATGTGTATCAAGACTTACTAGGCCTGTTGAACTATAATCAAACTTTATTTGTTATTTTTGCTTTAAGTGTTTACATCTGCTTTTAAGTTGAGTTGCTTTATCCCTTGCACGACAATAGAAGCAGTGGAAGGCGTATTATAACAGTTCTTCAAAATTTCAATTATCTGTTCAACAATGTATCATAAACTCAAAAATTCAAATTTTATATACCTTTACGTCTTCTCCCGACCAACACGTATCACAGCAGTAAAATATTTAAGACAATCGACTGAAATGTAGACTTAGTGATCTGAATTTAACTCCGCTAAATTTTGATTTTAATCCCAAATGAAATAACTGTAACTTAAATAATACTTCCTTAATAATTGTAGGAAAATTAGTATTACGGCACTTTAAATAGCAAAAGAAAATCTTCTAGGGTATCATTTAGTTGTACGAGACCCTTAAAACGTTTCCAATAACCCTAATTTGTTATCCATCATAGGAAATAATGTATTATAACTGATAACGATTTATTAAAAATTACCTCCATAAGTTGGATATTGGCGATGACGTTAGTTTTAAAGAATTTATTCCTCCACATAAAGTCGAATTTTAGATCTTTGATAAGTTAAGTTTACAATTATTTGTTTTACTAAAATTGTGAATATAACAAAACTTAAGAAAAATAAACTATATTTCGAATATACTTAACATTCAAAATAAAATAACTTCCATAAGATCGGATTTAGCAAAAAAAAAAAAAAAAAAAAAAAAGTAGGATAAGGTCCGATCATGTTAATAAAACTATTACAAAGCATTTTATTGTTTTGAATGGTTTCATTACAAGTGGGAGAGTTCTCGTAATAAAAGTTGAATAACTAGTGTTGTTCACTCACAATGACGTCACCAATGTCGCACATTTTAATATATTTCTTATTAATACTTTGTACACTTAAATTTATGATAAATAATTTATGCAATGATTAACATTCAGTTTCCGATGCAGCGACGTATGTAATAAATCAATTCACATCTAAAGATGAAATCTCTCATTTAACTAGACAGAATGTGGTTAGGTGAAACTTACAACTAGTAAGTTGTTCAAGACAAATACCTAACTAATTAATTAGTTAATAAAACACATAATAGGAAACAAACACATCGAATAGACTTTAAGTGTTTATTGTTAAAACACAAATACACAATGATACTCACACACACTTAACTATAAAACTCGAAAGAATCACTCTAGCCCTAAGTATGATGTCAACCTAGAGCTTTTGTTTTGCAAGTGTTAATCGAAAAGCTTTCCACTTTGAAAATACATTGCATTGTTTTAAAGCGTGAGTTAAGACCACTGGAGAGGGAAGGTCTCACCTAGGGCTGAAATCGATATTGAAATACGACCAATATACCGGGAAAAGGAACAATCCCTTTCAGAACCCTTTTTACTCTCTTTCCCGGCAACGCTAAGGTGCAATACACCATTCAAGTAGTTTTTTCAAACACCACACTTTTACTTGTAAAAAATAATATAATCTGAAAATATAATAAAATTATAAATATTAATTTGTATAACTAATCAGTATAAATCTCTAAATTGACTATTCTATATAATTATAATAAATGAACCATGTCTTTACCATGATGATCTACTTAAGGTCAGTTCTGTCTTGAGTACCACTTGATACTCCTTCTTCATAATTCCTATATTAATTGTTCAGTCACACTTTATCCTATGTTTTGCAACACATTTTCTTCCTATTTTTTCTACACAACTTGATTAACAACACCCTACTGTCTTTATTTTTCAGATAATATTGCATACCGATATCCGTCGTTTCTACAAATACCCTTTTCATTTTTACTTACGCAAAATGAATGCATAATAAGTCCATCAGTAGGCAAAATACCAATAAACCGGACATCTTCACTTCTTAGGAAGTTCATACATGCCTTATATAAGAAGTTATATTTTACTTGTGATTTAGTTCTCTACAATTTAACTATCTCAATTTTTTACTCATAATATTTCCGAAAAGTTTTGGTTCTTCTTTGTAGATGCTAAAACTATATTGCCAATGATTCTATTAAAACGACCCAAAAATAACTCATTTCATTAAATGATTCAAATGAATTAGTAATATTTGTATTTCCTCTTACATTTTTTCTTCCTTGTACTCAGGGGTTAGAATAAATATTATAATGTATCAGTCATATTGATTTTTCGTCTCTATAAATACAATATTAAGAATTTTAATAAAATATAGTGACATCTGTGATGTTTATGGTTAATGTTATCTTATCGGTAAAACTATATTTTGTTAGTGGCTCATGAGTTAACTATATGAGAGTAATTTAATTTAACTCACGCTCAGTAATTATCACAATAAATTACATTCTTGGTTTTTGTTTGAGTTCGATTTGGTGGTTAATAATATGAAGTGTAACTAATTAAAAAAAGTTATTTGTTAAAAATCTCAACAATATAAACTACGCACTTAATCTACAAATGTGAAAATTTAACAGATACCAATGTATTGTGTAATTTTTTTTTACATCGTACGTATATATAAATAATTTTTATAAATTACACACTGAAGCTCTGATTGTAAAAAATTTCGATTTCTTTGAGTTATAAAGAAATGTATAAATCGTGGTGATTTAACAAGATTAGTTGGGGTTAATGGATGGACGTAACGAGTTTTTATCTGTTATTAAACCTGATTCTTGGCAATATTTTGCATAGTTATTTAGAAATGGAAAAGATAATATTAAACGTAAAAAAGAAGAGGTGATTAGAAGCGAAGTTGCTACAATTATACCGCACTTTAAACTCGGCTACTGGTCGGGATTAACGAGCTCAGAGAGGGAGGGTCGGTGATTGTCGTAATTCAGCTAGTGTTTATTGGCTCCCAAGTCACGGTGAAAACACATTAGCCGCAACAAGACCACATAACTACTTGGGACGGAAATGTTTTGACAGTAAGACTACGCAGTTGCTTCTAGAGTAACGCTTCAATATGTTCCTATTTTGATATTTGGTTACAATCCTCAGGGAATGTGTAATATCCTACTTCACATAAAACACAGATAAAATCGCATAATCACTTCTCCCTGTTCGTTAACTGTTATGCTGATGAGTCGCTTCTCAAAGTTGAGGTCTCCTTCTGTTTTATGTTTACAAATGGAAGGTTTCTTCTCGTTTTCAATGTTTACAGCTTGTAATTTCAACGAACATTTTACTCCGAGTGTTTACATGTAATTAGATGCTATCTCTTCTAAGTGCTTTAGACATTTGTTGTAACACTGGGACTTGTGTTTTCAACGTTTAATGTTTTCAGCCTTGTATTTATCACAATTGTTTGCATGTGTGTTGCAATTAAAATAACGGGCACTGAAAAGGTATAGAAACTCACAGAATACGTGCATTGTTATTTATCTTTGTATTATTAACATCAAAAACGTGTGAATGGTGGGATGATGATTATACATGAATTCATTATTTATTTAGAGCATTTTATTTAACAACTTATTTATAATTTTCTTTAAAACATGTATAAGAATAATTTTCTAATTACAATTTACCAATATTTTTGTTACTTAATATATTTTCATTTCATCAACCTTTCAGCGGAGTATGATGGGGTAAAAATGCCTATTTGAACGTAAGCTACAAATTTCATGGAACGAAAAATATAACGAAAAGGCCTTTTTAGGAAAACCTGAAAACAAATTATGACTTACTTAATAGATTCTTTAAATGTTAATAAATGAATATATTCATCCACAGACAATGCTCATTTCTATATTTCTGCACTAGCGCAGTTCGTATGAAACAGCCTCTTCGTATTAATACTTGTGGTTTATTCGGACATCATTTATGTATATCAAAATTAGACGACGTTTTGAGACTATAAATCAACTCTCATTATGAAGTGTTACATAGCTTAAAACTAGACCTGATCAAACTAATTCCAAACGTTATTAGATAAAACCACCACACACAGGCCAACATTACACAAAGGACGGCAAGCAACTGATAGTTTAAGGGGTTTAGAAAGTTGTCCTAACTGTTTATAAGGGTAAATAATTTTAGGCCCATCTTTCAAAAGTTTAGTTCAGAATCCTATTTGGAGTTTTAGCGGCAATATTTTAGCCTTACTTAAAGTACAAGAATTTTTATCTCCGATTTTTAAATCAGTTTTTATTAGCGAAAGCCATATATTACCTAATTACATAATTGGAATGTACAATCAGCTTTATTAGGGTTCTTTAGGATTGAATTATTTTCTTAGGTTATGGATTTAGTTTTAGTTTCTTACAAGGCCCTATTCTAGTACGACATGTTGTGTTTCTCTCTTTTATGCCGTACGTTAGATATTTGATAAACCTAACGATTTTTTATATACACAAGTGATGGCAAATATATGAATAAACCATATTGATAATATATATGAACAATCCATCATTATTAAATAACTATATAACCAGTATAGCTTCCTCGTTTATGTCGGTAACTTGTTCCTGTATGAATATGAATAAAATTAACAATTACTATACAAAAAAGGAAAGAAACAAAAAAGTTTTAAAATAAAAAAAAAGATTTAAAAAGTTTTATCTATGTATTAGAATTTTTTAAAATCAAACGGATCCTTAAATATGAACTAGAAGATTAAGTGAAACACGTTTGAATATAAACTATATGAACAACCACTAGAAAAATTACATATTTATCTTTAAACGATCTCTAAACTTCAAACTATAATTGAAATTCGCTTACACATGATTGCTTTAAATAAGAAAAAGCTGGGTAAATAAGTTTAGTAGTTTCATATAAAATTAAAATAAGCATTACACGTAGGTTAGTCCAATACGTAGTTTCTAGCGATGTTCAATGCTACTGACACACAATCGGATTATGTAGCTTGTCTTAGAAGAACGCCTTTACCTTACCCACGCTACAATACGTGGGCCAATCATTTCAATAACATGATGTAACGCATCATGCTTCTGTTGAGTGGTACAGTAACTAGTTTTAGTTGGTATTTCCTCGTCATAAGTTTTAAAACTGTATTATTTTATATTTTGCATAACTTGTTTAATTCATTTCTTTTCTTCTACTATAAATAAAATGTAGGTGTAGTGAATATCTTTAACACTTCATTTCTGGATCTGTTCTGAATTACTTAATCAGAATTCCGTTATTGTAAAGCTTTTTTTTTTTTTTTTTTTTTTTTTTTACACCAACCTCTTTCTCTGATATTCTATTAGTTTTTTATTATCTCTATTTTAAGTCTATAGTTGAGTAACGAATCAATAAGTAGCCTACTATTTTCATTTTCATTTTTTATGACATAAATTACTAGTAATAAGTGTGGATAGAGTTAATATTTTTATATCAATAAGTTCTAATATTTATTTATATTAATTGATTTTACATCAGGTAAAAGCCACAATTTTGCAATTTACATACTAGAGTCGTTATTATTTTCGTAACAATGGTGATAAGTACATATAAATGAACTCGAAATGTTGTGTTTCATAATTTAAAAAGTGTATTAAATTTACCTGAAACATGTAGATATTATGTTTCTATTAAATAGAGTAAAATTAATTTATATAAAATTAATATGGTAAATAATGTTTTATGTGGTCAGAATATGACAGATGAAAAAAAATAACTGTTGCAAAAGTCGAATTTAGTGTTATAAATAAATAGTAGAAAACATTCAATAAATATTTAAAAAACTTAGTGTATACTTATCTGGGTCAATTACGAGATCTTAAATCAATTACTTATAAGCAAATACAAATAATAAATTGTTAATAAAAACTAATAATCATAAGTACAAATTTTTGAAAAGATAATAAGAGTCCACTTGTTTTTCACCTATCGCTACTCAAACCACGTAAAAATATGAAAAGAACATCAAAATGTTTCTCAATGTGTTCTAAACATGAGAAGAATCGACATATTTGAATCATAACAAATAATTCATAGTAAGTAATTGTAAAGTAAGGTAGTTTTATTAGTGTAGAACGTGCATTTTACTAGTCTGAAAGTCCATCGACCTTTTACAAACAGGGACCATGGTATATTTTTCTCTTTAATTCCCGAATTACATTTTGTTAACTATAATGCCGGAAATGGCATTTATAGAGAGATGGCGACTTATATGCTCTTATCTTTAGAAATTACTTTTCAGATAAAAATGTATAGGCATCGTAATGGTCAATTTTGTGAATTTTGAGTTGTTGTCTCATAACGGTTATCCTTAAATTTAGAGTAGAAAAAACGATAAAATGAGAATATTTTCTACGGGAATTTCCAAGAAACACTGAACGATGAATTATTTTACTCATTGACTGATAGTACAAATGTGAAAGTTAAAATTAATTAGTGTCCTGAGTAAACTGTAAATAATTGTAAATGTTAATACTGTAATGTTAAATATTCTTTTAACATTAAATGACATAAATATATACTAATAGTTCTGTAATGAAATATTAAATCAACGACTCATTTATTCTAGTTAAGAATGAATCACAAAGTGGAACAAGTAAGCTATGATTATGTAACTGTTAGTTAGTTCATAAATATATTACTGTATACAAAACTAACTTGTTTTCCGCTGATGTTCCGCCAACGCCTCCATTTTGCAAAACCAGGTCGCCAGTAGTCCAAGAAAAACTCCTCCGCGTATTCTTGTCCCTGTCCGTTACCAAAACGACCTTGAGTCCTGGTAGCCGTCACTGCATGGACCTGGAGGAGGTTCACTTCAAGGTACTCGGCTGCCTCCTTTGTTACCATATGTCGAGGACACCAAGCCCCGCCACTCTTCTCTAACCGTAATCTGTAAGAATAGAATCAATCTATTAACTACCCTAAAATTAGTAAATAAAATGTGTAGTGCACGAATTTAATGTATTTAAGTAATAACTCTCATTTTTAACATCTAGTCCATAAGAAACTGTTATCGATGAATGTAAGTTTATAAAATAAAGTACTTAGGAGCATAGGAAACAAGAAGAACTTGCTATCGTAATGTATATGCGATAAAAAAGAATTTATTTAATTTTAGAGCAATATAAAATACATTTTAAAAAAGTACAACGTTTTTGTGTCTACACTAACGATATCTTACAAAATTTGTTATTTAATTTATTTTAAAAAACACTATTTTGTCATTTTAATTGATAGATTAATGGTGATATAACGTCTTTTAAACGTTCTTATTCCTCATACAATTACCAATTTTCCATTAAAGTCCATACATGCCATTTTGGCGAAGTCCATACATACGTGCACAAAAATTGGCAAAGGAGGAATAATCCGTCACGCAGAGCTACAATCGGCCTCGTTGTCTCTCTTCCCCAACTCCAATTTCACCTACACATTGGTGGGTCTTGTTTGCCTGGGATAAGAGCAAATGAGGTAGAACCACAAACATTAGAAGAAATCTTCAGAATAACAGAACTGCAGATTAACAGAACACTAGGAATGGACGATATTTCATTAGGACGCAATAAATATGAACATACAACCGCCCTAGAATACACAAACCTAGAATACTATACTAGAACTAGACAGTATACCAAAAAATGGGTTGAATCCATTTATGTTCAATACCTAATAAAGAGTTTAGGATACAGTGGTAGCAGCTACATGTGTATATCCCTCTTAAATACGGTTTATAAAGGTCTGTTAGTTTCCGTTGGTTTAGAGTCACAGCAGAGATGTTGATTGTAAAGTAGCAGCAGATTTCCGACTGAACAAGTCAACGATTGATCACAACTCTTATGATAATGTTGGTGTTAGAAAAAACCCGTGTAAATATGATGTTGATCTTAGTGATCGCTTCATATACTTTAAGGGTGGTTAAAACTGAGTTATGGAAGGCGATAAGAGATTATGAGATTCCAGAGAAATTTGTTAACATGGAAAAGTTGACAGTTACAGAATGTCGATGGCAGTTGATAGTACAAAAGATTCCCATCCTGAAGTTTCACAATAGATGAACTATCAAGACAGGGAGATCCGTTGGCACCCATTCTGTTTAATCTAGTATTGGAAAAGGCAGACATAGCAATTTAAATTAATCCGGGCGTCAATATTTATAATAAGTTGGTTAAATGTATGGTGTATACTAATAATGTATTGATGGTCGGGAGACTTAATGGTAATGAGAATAATGATAGTAATGCGAGAAGCCTTAATGAACTGTTAACAGCAGCACAATAAATGTGACTAGTTAAACATCCAACATTACCAAATATTTATGAAAACAAGGAGAGATGATGGAAGGTTTGGAGATATTAATATAAATGATTACTATCTTTTAAGGAAAAACAGAATTTACCTACATATCATTTATACGTAATATTAAGGGCAACAATGTCATGTGTAAATAACATCAACACAGACTTAGCTAGACGTTTAGGTGCAGCAAATAGATGCTACGCGTTACTGTGCACACTATTGAAAAGTAAAATTATGAGCAGAAGAATAAAAATAACCCTGTATACGATTATTCTGAGACCTAGAGTAATTTATGAGAGTAAAACATAGGTCCTTAAGAAATTTACTAAGTGTAGATTTAACACCTAGAAAAGAAAAATACTGTCATATTTGAACACGTTTGGGCTATCAGTGAACATAAGGAGCAATCCAGAACTACAAATGGTGTTCAATGAGCTTTACCTTACAACAACAATACAAATTGTGTAGGTTGAGATGGGTGGGTCATGTACATCGGATGGACAATTGAAGAAGCGAGAAATTGGGTTTAAAAAGACACTCTAGTGAGCAATGATTGCGATGGCCCAACAGTGTTGGGGACAACCAGAGAAGTATTGGGCTAGGAAGATGAAAAAGAGTTACGGCAGATCTGAGAAGAAGGAAAGATGTGATACACATGTTTCATGAAGTACTCTAGTACCAAGTAGTAAGTAAGGATGTAAAAATAGGCGAAATCGTAACAAATCTATAAAAATTGTCTACAATTTGAACATTTTATGTTATGACCTACAGTATTCCTGTAATTGACGTTTTAGACAATGTAAAACTCAGAATTAATTTAAGATAAATTGGGGAAGTTCAGTCTACTTCGTTGAAACACACACAGAAATAACTAAATATGCACAGTTCTATATACTCGGGTATACATAATAATTCCTATCTACTTTTAAACGTGCCTTATGAATTATGATAATTTGATATTGTATAAATTGGAGTCTACGTCATGAGATTAATTGCGACTCCTTATATTTAGTAATATGAAAATAAAATAAAATCACAAAACCTAATACAATGGATATAGAGATACAATTAAATGTTATACAATTTAAATTAGTTGTTGATAAAGGTACTCTAAATTTCATTTCTTTTAATAAATGCTGATAAATCTACGCTCACCAACAATTGCCAAATGTTTATTGTAGTAGGTCAAATTTAATATTAAATGTATAACAATATTTATTAGAGCTAGACGATAATTAGATTGTGCAATTGTATACATCAGTATTTTAATAATAACAAACCGGACGACAAGTCTATTTTATTGATAGACGGGATTCGTAGCCGTACATAAATGAAATAAAATCCACTAGCTATTTTTGGCGCCAAAGACCCTTCCGGGGTTCGTAAATGTTCCATTATAAAAACAAGTAACCAGAAATTATAAATGTCTTAATAAGCCATTGTTTATCATAGTAGAAAGTTGGATTTCACACCACTAAATACAGAATTAATATTTAAAAGTAATGAAGTAATTTAGTTATGACCTTTATGTTTAATTAGTGAAAACAAGGATAAATTGTGTTAACAATTTTTTAAATGTTTTTCACCAATTCAATAGATTTTGTATAAGTACCAAATATACAATTTCAAGGTTCTATCTTAATATTGTTCTACGATTTAGTGTTCGTAGATATGATACCAACAAGGACTATAAAGTCAGACGAGCAGCATGTTGAAAATAAAGTATCCTGTTTCCAAAAGGAAAGTGTTTTGATTTGCTTTTGTAATTTGAATAACCCGTTATGGTAGATATGAGAATAGAATGGAAATATTGATATCCATATTGAGAAATCCATATTATATTTTATAAAATTAAATAATTAATGTATTTAAGTTACATGGAAATTGTATAAAGGTTTAGAGAAAATCATAGGGAACAAACTGTATAACTGTTATGAAAATAATATAATTTGTAACCCTATGAATCATGAAACAGATCACACATCAAACAAAACATCAATGAACAAAAAAATAGTAACAGAAAGTTTTTACTTTAACTCAGTAACAGTAACAGAACGTTTTAGGAAATTTGTCGATTTTTCACTTAGAATTTTGTTTTTTGTTTTTACGTCTGGTCGTATGCCTTGTTCACAACATTATATTTAATACCATGAACCTCGTGCAGGCCAAGTAGGAGCAACCAAGACTATGTCTTGGAACCGTGTTGTATTGTTATTAAATAAAACACACTTTACAAACATCGTTCGGTCTAGTTCCAAAGAACAATTGATTATGACGACACATATAATATAACTTTCTAAAAAATGACTAATTTATTTATATTCTAGAAAGCATTGTATGTGAACGCAGTCTGGCCTTTATGTCACGAAAAATACAGTGTTTTACATTAAACTAACAAACAGAACCATCTCATCTCAAGTGGGTACGGTGCATTCCCTCAGGCAGTAGCTTTTCAGATGCCTGTGACGTCACCAACCAAGGAATGCACATCTACAACATTCCACTATTTGATAACACACTCGGCATGTTTAATTTACATAAATTTTATACTCTAAAATTCCTAAATGCAAAACACGATTATACAATTTAATAACTCAGTTGTATAAATAACTCGCTAACATAAAAGAATAAACAATATTATTTTTTGAATGGGAAACTACAAAATAATGTGTTTTTAATGAGAGAGTAAGGAGAAAGAGATAATCACAAGCCTGAACTTTAGATATATAGCCTTATACTCTTATAAAACTGCATTAAAAATTATAATTTAATTACTGTATTAACATATCATAAAGGATTTCTTTCATAATATTTAAATATCTATTTTATTAACTTTGAAAATGTATAAACTCATTAAAGATACAAACTGATATTTATAAATGCGAAAATCAATAAAAAAAGTCAGAATAATTTGAATATGAATTTCAGACGCGTACAGACATACACGCGCACGCACAAACTCATGAAAGACATCCACATGCTTATTACAATGTGGAAGTAATTAGATGGAATAAAGCCGTAATCCAAGCCACACCGAAGTACCCATTCTGAACGAATTATAACATAATAAACGAACCACGACTTTATTGTCGGCAGTAAAAGAACATGTTGGAAACAATTACAATGGCTCAGGAAGCAAGAAGATTGATCGAGTGATGGGTTAAACTAACTACGACACATAGTTAAAAATAAAACGAGGCAATTCTTTTGTGCGCATAAGATCATTTAAGTTTGGTGACTTATTAAAATTCAAGGTTTGCCGCAGGGAAATCTAAAAGTTTATATGCACCTGATGATTAAGTACAGAAAATGCACAAATATTTTAAATACTACTTTCAGGCAATTAAAATCTACTACTACTTCAATCTGTCTATGCTAAGATAGAATTAAGGATAACAGAATACGTTAGTATACCCTTGTTACTAGTGGTCAATTACCAAGCAGCTATTTGTGTCAGTAATGAGGCAAGAATGCTGTGTTTGTGATAATAGTTTTATCTGTTGAGTAGCCTATGTTTCTAATGGACCATGTATTCGGTGTGATGGAAAACACGTAAAAATTGTGCAACAACGATTTCAGACACAGTATTCGGAGAGCAAAGTACCATATCATTATAAAGTGCAGTAGTTGATTCCGAGAAACCTGTTCCTTGTGTGACTCTACAAGATCTGATGGCCATCAATACTAATAGAGAAGAAAGTGTTTGATATCTTTGACTGTATACTATCAGAAGGTTAGTATGTCATATGGCAGGATCGATACGGCTTAAACAAAACTTAAAACTACACTTTTACCAAATTTTAACTGAAAAATAAATTAAAACCCGGTAAAAGAACTAAACTGGTTGTCACCAGCTGCAGGCGATTTTTAAATATTCTTTACATTTGATATAAATATTTTGAATTAGAGGAACATTTTTCGCAGGTATATTTCCATTTTACGGGATACGCAATGGTCAAAACTCACATACCTGGCGTGCAACGATTCAAGTGACCACCACCATTAGCTGCGTCGTGATTAAATGACTGGTGTTTGGCTTGGAATGCTGGGTAGGCCCTTTGTTTTCTCTAAAACTGTAAACACCAAACAGCACTGTGACATTATTTTGTACCTTTTTGTTGTACAATTGATAGTAGATGAAATTGGTATACTAATTTTCAGCAGAATGGCGCAACAATTCATAAACCTTGTATGGCTATGGCACAAAACCTGTGTTTGTTGAAATCATGATATCATTCTCTAAGATCTTTGTATCTTTCTTCTCCCGATCTTTTCTTTGGGGTGCGATGATATTTTCGAAAAAGTCTCATAGAAATAATTAATTTAAAATTTATGAATGTGGACCATGTCATTCTACATTGAATCTCCGGGGAACACTTGCAACATTGTTGTAACCACATCATAGTAAGTGATTCAAATTTTGTGTGTGTTTATTTTCTATACTGTAATTATCAGGCGCACATTAACTTTTAAAACGCGTTGTATACAATTTGTTAATAAAATATTATTATATATTGAACTTTTCAAGAGAATGTATCAACTATCATTCAGTTACTGAATAAAGAACGAAAATAATATATAAAACAAAAACTATTCTACAAAATGAAGGTAACAAATTGAATGCAACACTTCAAGCTATATTAAACTGTGAAATTTACATTTAAAAAATAAGATTGCGTCTATCCTGAATGTGTAACTTATTCAAGTAAAATGTAAATAACTGCAGTTAATAGTGCCTGAATTATACAATAAATTTCTTTGTGAATCCATTTAATTTTATAAAAATGTTATTTATACACGGTTAAAAGAAGGGAATTATCTTAAGTTTCTACTGTTAACCAATTTATCTTCCAACAAACAATTCCGGTAGAGTTTTCTTTCTACTAGCTTTTTATTTATTACCACAACAAGCTAGGAGAAATTAGACTATTCTAAAATCCATTCCATCACACTAAGTTTAAAGAGAAATATATTTGTAAGACCAACATCTGGTTAAATATGATTTGTTGTAAGATTTTTTTGTAGATAATTCTATCCCTCCACGTTCCATTAAGTTCAAAGGATATTCAACAATCTAACATCGACAAGTTGAAGTAGTGAACATTCTGTTTGTCTGTTTTAATGTTCTGAGTCAGATCCTACTTTAAATGGAACAACTTTTTATTTGTGTTTGTTAATTATTTCAAATTATTAAAATTTTAATTATTTACATTATTAGTTTGTTATTTAGCTGAGGAATTTTTACACGATATATTAATCATCATCTCCTATTTTCATTTATCAAAGTTTTAAAATAAAGTTATTGTCTTTGTCTCAGATCAAATACAGAAAACAAATTGGAAGTCCAGAGGTATCGTCTCACCCTCAGGGGCTTACTGCAATGAGTACGGGCGTAGGAAACATAAGGGAACCTGACTGGGTCTAAAATTTTGCATGTAGTCCTGGGTTACATGCCTTTCTTTATATTTAATATCAGGTCTCTCTTCAACAATACATTTTCTCTTTTGACTTTGACGCGAGAGCAACGGGTTTTTATTTTGTTTTATAAGGTGATGATGACCGAGAGCTTTATCACATTTAAATCACAAAGGGGAAAAAAGGTTGGACCATTAATTAATTTGTAATTTTATTGTGTTTAATATCTTTACTTTATATAGGTTCAAGATAAACGCAGCTGAAGAGAAGCGTAACACAAGGGGGGAGGGGAGGAAGGGACAACCCAAGTAACCGGACTTAAATCTGCACAAACCTTGTTGGTCTACAAGTCAAAACTGCAGCGATTTGTATGTGTACCTTCCAATTTTATTGATCCACATATTATTTCCTTTAGACTGAATTCCGTGCTAACGATTATTGAATTGGTTTAAACCAATGCTGTTGTATTAAAGTAATTTAATTTTAAAATCAAATGTGAACAGAATTTATAAATGTAAATAGAAGATGCATACAAAACCTATATGTGTCTTAGCCTCAGAGACATCGACGAATTGAACCATCTTTAACTCATATATTACAAACATTAAATATTCGATATGATAAATGTATGGATTTAATTAGTTTACGTTTAGCAAACTATTTGGTGATTCATAAATTTTAACCTTTTAAGTTATAATTTGTAAAGGATACTCAACATGAAAATTAAATTTAAATTATAATGTTCAAAATACAACAACCACCCTTAACTGTTCAATTATCATAATGAATTTATCAGAAACAATATCTAATAACCTTGAATCTAGCAATCTCAAGTGAATTATTAAATTTCACATTGTCCATAACATAAATGATATTTGAGATACAAGACATAGATCGGTTATGCATCGGTTAGGGTTGTTATGCATGTTATGAGAAGGGAGATCTCAATGCACTGGATTACAGTCCAGTGGATTCATGTTATCTATTGGGAGCCGCTACATACAACTTTATATGTTACTCCCCCACCCCTTCACTTTCATAGCTACTGTAAACTTTGAATATCGCCGCCATTGCTTACCACGTTAGAATACACAGGTCAAACACAATATTTGGCCGTAATTGGTTTAAAAACTATCAGACTTAAAACACGGTTTTTATATTAGTATTTATAATATAAATAACATTTTAATATATGCTATATTTTCATTTTGTAATAATACACAATCTTTTAAAATACATATATTTCTTTAAATAATAATCCTAGATATTAATAATCCTCAGATAATAGTAGTTCTCATTATTGTTGTTTTTTTTTTTTTTTTTTTTTTTACTTTTAATTACAAATTAAATGTTAAACTCCGATATATTATGTACTTAAATCACTCTTAGTCTTTTGAGGACCCGTAATTAAAACTAAATTTGTTTATAATGTCTCCCATTTTTATTTCCAAACACTAATGACAGTTTTTCCACATTAATAAGAAATAGAAATTATTCTCAACACATTTTCATCAATAGTAGAGGGTGTCGATAGAGGTTTAGTTTTATCTTATTTAAAAAAAAAAAAAAATAAAAAAAAAAAAAATTAAAAAATAAAAAAAAAATAGAAGTTGCCGTAAAAAAGCAGTAACAATTTGTGTTTTTAATACTCAACATGTTATATAATTTTAGTGTCTACTAAATATTTCCCAAAATTACTATTTTCTATATGAATGGTTATAAATACCTTGTTTGTCAAACAATCCTTATTTTTTGTGCGACATGTTTCGCCGTTACACAGACGGCATTATCAAGCTACACTTTACAAACACAACACTAAATATTAACACATTAAAGTGTAGCTTGATAATGCCGTCTGTGTAACGGCGAAACCTGTCGCACAAAAAATAATTATTGTTTGACAAACAAGGTATTTATAACCATTCATTGTATAAATATAACAATCCAGAGGCTACAATGAATTCTACTATTTTCTCTCAAAAAGTTGCACAAAGTTTAGTATTTCTTATGAAATATTGCGTGTTTTTCCACTCCAAAATATCGAATGTTTGTTCTTTTGGATAAATGACTCTTTAATTTGGATTTTTTCTTCACAAGTAATATTTACATTGTTGTCATTATACAGTTTGAAGCTCCAATTTAAAAAGTTTGTGTTTTTTATTTAAAAAAATATTTTATTAATAAAGGAATAAGGGAAACAAATGGGGCAAGAATACTGAGTAGATTCAGCTTGAAATAAAACAACAAGAAAACAACTGGTATTAAAGACAATAATATATTTAGTCCAACTTTTTCATTGATTTATGGAAATAAAAGTCAAAATGTATGTATAAAAATATAATTAATTTAGATACTAATTTTATACTTAGTATAATAAATAATCATTACTTTTATCATTCATATATTATTTTTTATTAGATTTAAGAAAATTACTTCATCTCAATGATATAATATAGAAGTTTAGACATTACAGTATAAATTTACTATTACACCGGAACGAGCAGATGAAAAATACTTTATCTAATCGAATATTCTCGTGTGTTTATATTCTTCAAGAGAAAGTGTAGTTAAATGATTCAGTTAAAAAAATAGTTTTGGTATTGAATAGAATACTTAAATATTTCTAAATGAATAAAAATAAAACTTAAAGACGGTAGATAAAATAAAACAGAAGGGAATGAATGATTGTGGTGAACAAAATGGGCTACGGTAGAGAGAAGTACTTAGTAGAGACCCCCAACAAGGGACGAGGTAAACACCTACCGATTGGAGTAGAGCTTGAGATTGAACCCTGGGTCACTATTATTCTGCTCCACTGGCTTCGATGGGAGTACTATGGAGATTCACTTCGCTTGCTTTTGTCGGTTTTAGAATTCAATTCATTACTTTGTATTACTCAAGCCACATGTGCTTATGGGTATTTAATTCTTAAACACTAACCAATATATACTTCATTCCGTTATATACTGTTTTTAATAAAACGCTAAACATAAAAACATTAATAAGAATATACATGATTTTCATATCCTAACAAAAAATTCCTAACTAGTGGCTACATTTTACTAAAATAATAAAGAGGAGGTAAATCTTACGGATACAACTAAATACAGTTTATTTTTATTTTGAGATGACAAAAATTAACTTTTCCGAAATTTATGGCCATATTTGAATAAAATAGAACATTAATTGGAAGACTCAAAGTTTGGAAATATTATCTCTTTTACATAGTTAAAATGAAAATCCACGCCCTTTGTGAGAGATTACAACTAAAGTGTTTTTAAGATCTTTAGTGCTTCATTTGATCAAACTCAATTCAATTTGGTACGAGAATTTTTCACAATTATTTGATCTTTTACAGATAGACCATTAATTAGTAGCTGATATTTTATTCAATTACTTTTCAAACGATAATTTTTAAAATAGATTTTTTTTATTATTATCATTTTTTTTTTTGAAAAGGGAACCAAAATGTTTATTACGAACGAAAGTTATGAGTAAAATAATCTAAATAGTTTCAGCCTATTAGAGAAAACAGATTTTTGTGTTTTGGGTTGATTATATGTTTATAAATTAAATATTGAACAAAAACACATGTAATTAATTATTAATATTATTATTATTTTAAAGAATTCGGTCTACCAGTTTCTGAGAAATTAATACTAATAGACGGTATAATATTTAGTAAAGAATATTTTTTTAGACCCCTGGGGACTTCATTGATTTTTCAAACCACACTTATTGAATTTTGTCTTTTATGTATCTATTGAGCGAAAAAGTAAATGTGAGGGATCACCACTGTAAGACTTCGTACTATATTCCTGCTACAATCAGTGGCATGGGTGGAAGACCCCTGTGGATGCAGGGTGCGTGCGCATGTGTTCACATACTTGTACACGTGCTGGGTTATGTGTGCGGTCGTGGTGGTATGTACGAACTAAATACGCAGGGGTAAACCTTAAGTACAACAACGAAACACACATCTCTTTCTCGTTTTTTCTATTACGATAAAAAGGTGCTTAGGGTGGTTCAGAAATAAAATCGTTTAATATCACACCCAGTACTAAATTGATTTATTTTAGTAAGTGATTTAGATTTTCTTACTTTTTGTGGCCATTTCTTCAATTCACAATCGCCTCTCAAACATACGTTCTTCTAAAAAATTTTTTTGTAAAACTGCGTTAGAATCAATTTTAAGTAAGAAAATTTAACCTTTTTGTATCAACTATTTTGGTGGTTATGATTTCAATCTACTGACAAGAAAAAAACTAGCACCAACATTTTTTTTAAATTTCCAGAACTCTCTCTCTCTCTCTCTCTCTCTCTCTCTCTCTCTCTCTCTCTCTCTCTCTCTCTCTCTCTCTCTCTCTCTCTCTCTCTCTGAGTTTAATGATTTTTTTCGTTGGTTTCTATAGTTTGTTTACATACTTTCAATATGATTGTTTACATTTAATTTCATTTAATATGAACGAATCGAAATGTCAACATATCAAGTTCACAACAAGAACACTTTCACCAATAACTCTAAATAATCTGTTGATACCACAAACTACAGAACTAAAGTCTCTTGGTATTTACTTGGACAAGTGCCTGAATTTGCAGAATCATATCTTTATTAACGGAAACAACAACAAAATGTATTGGATAATGGAATATAAATCGAAACTTTCAGTTGATAACATATCACTGTTGTATAAATCAATATTAAAACTAGTATGGGTTTACAGGGTTCAAGCCCAAAGTTTCATGTCTGATCTTAAATGCTCCAAATTTAATAACCGATTCGACAACTCAAAACTACCACTATTATTGAAAAAATTAAAAAAAATAGTAGGCTAATAGTTATCGACATGGAATATCAACCCATCCAAATGTCTTAGCTAAGAATTTATTTTGAAACCAACAACCCGGAGACTCAAGAGGGGAGTATCAAGTGACTTGGCAGATGACTAGGATGATATTTTGACCAAGCAGTTACATTATGTAGCAACGTTGTGTTATACAATTTGTTATTTGTAATTGTTGTATGCATCAAAGGATATACGCTTCTCATATTTTATCATTGAATGCTCAATGTAATTTATTTATTGTCCTGAGGGATAGATTGTAAATATACCTGGGGATAAAAATTAACATAAGAACCAACGACATTTTTTAAACTTCGTGTAATTTGTACCCTCGATCTAGTTATGTTATATCCCTGATCTCAATTGTTCTTTTATTTCTCTATCCCATAAGAAATATGTTAATCATTATTAACATAAATAAATATTTATTATAATATTACATTTAACTTTAATGAATAATATTATACCAGATTTCAAGCGATATGAAAAATATTTGAATGCAGTATTCAGAAAAAAAAATGAAAGTATTTCACTACCGAAATTTTTTTTTTAAATTTAAGTCAAGATAAATTCATTCCGCTATTCAAACTAACAATATTAAATAGACTGTTTCAGTTCTTATTTTTGTGCTTGAAACATATAACTGCGGAGGGAAATTTGCTCCAAGCCAGACTCAAATAAACTAACCTTAGCAACAGTATGACGTTTTTTAGATTGTTTTTTACAATCACTATCTATGTATGTTATCATAGCAGAAAAAACAAATATAATATTTTGCAGTTGGTGTTATTTTGTAAAGATTCAATCACTTTTTAAGAATGTTTACGTAAAAGAAAATGTATATTGTAGTATAGTTCTTTTACTATATATATATATATATATATATATATATATATATATATATATATATATATATATATATATATATATAACAATTAATCAGATTCAGTACAATGGTGCTAAAACATAATATAATAAGTTTTCTATTTAGTCTTAAAAAAAGAAAAGAAAAATAGCGGCTGTAAATACAAACCTGTTTAGTAATTCTGTTATTTTTACGCTGAACAATATATTATCACTAACTATGGTGTATCTGACGTTGAAATTAAAATTTTGTAAATTTACAAATTAAAAAGTTACTATAGCCACTATTACTAACATTTTATAATTTTAAGAAAATGTAGTTAACAAAATAGGGGTGGTTAACAAATAGCTTAAAGATTTACTTTTTTAATGGTTTTAAATACATTGTAAAATAGTTTTATTTTACAGTATGTATTGCAAAACTCGAGAAAATGCTACATATTTGTTCAGGATGGAATATTTGTGTAGTGATAAATATTAGTTAGGAGATTAGAGAATTTCGTTTAAAACTCAACATAAAAAGCTTGCTTTGTTGTGCAATAGACGTCTCACTAGAAGAAAGGAGTAGTGAAAACGTTATCGAAATCGGTTCATCCTCAGATTTTATTACAAATTCGGTTTTGGGTAGGTCTGAAAAGTGATAGTTTCTTTTTTTTATTTTTTAAACGGAATCACAAGGTGGCATGTACACATAATATTATCTATAAACAACTGTTTAAAAAAATTCTATATTAATTTCTCATCTATAGGATATATACGAACGTATAATTTATTGCATGGGTGAGGATTAACGGCAACGTATCGGATCTCAATACATATATCGATTATTCTTACATGTATTTGTTATTGATCATTGATAGTTTATTGAAATTTAACATATATGAAAAATTGATAACATATATTTGGTATTTATTAAAATTTTATACATAAATAAAAACTATTCTTGTCTTTCTAAATGGTGTCCTAAAAAGGTCTAAATTGTAGATTGTCTGAACTTTGTTGAATATGTTCATAACAAATTAAAAGTGTGTTTTTTAACCAAAAAAAACCTAAATAACACTTTAATTGGTAAAATCCTTTTTAATTTATCATTTAGTTATAAAGTACGATAACTAACTCATAGCTTAAAAAAAACCATTTTTGTTTAAAATATGAAAGACTAACTGAAGAAATACATTACTTCAATACATTGTGTGTTAAAAATCTACAGTTTTTAAAAGTAGTAATTTCCTGGGAAAATGAAGCAGAATCATTCTGAAAGCACCTTTACACTACGGGATTATACAATCTATCAGTTTGTCGACTGCTGCATTGAACCGGGCTTTGTGATAGAACATTTCAAGCAGGGATTGTGTAGTCGGGTTTCATTATTATAATAGAATGAATTTTAAGATTACAACTCTGGGACTGTTTTTCTATTCCACAAGAATTTAAGTAGGTTTCTCAAGTTTTGTGCAATGTTTTTGTCATGAACACTCTGTTATCTTCCCTCTTCCATTATAGCGAGAGAACGTACTTTCTTGTTCTTCGGTTGTTATGATTTTTTTAAACGTGGTGAAGATAATAAGAAAAGTTCAATTATGTGCAAGCACGACAATAATATGTAAGTTAGATCTTAGTGCGAGTTTAAGATCTCTTTCTTCTGAACAGCTAGAAAAGTATCTATAATTAGGTGTTTACACGATATTTGTACTTAGAAATTCATGTAATTTTGAATTTATTACAATTAATTTAAATATGATGTATGATTTTTTTTTAATATTTCCCTTATAAAATAACTAAACTTTTTATGAATAAATCAAGTCATGTTAATTTATCATTCGAAGAAAAATATAATTTTACACAATAAAGAGTTATTTGTAGCAAGACGTTTCAATGGCTACGTTATTCAGTATCTTTAGTTGTTACAATCCTTTGTAGTGCAGTACTTTGGTTATTGTACCATGAAGGTTTGTGTATATGTCTCAACTGAAGATGACTTAGTCTTGAAACGTCGTATTGCGGCAAATAAACTCTTTACTGTGGAGAAATGCGTTTTCATTCTTTTAATGATTGAAATTTCTAAAAGTGTTGATTACTTGAAGTGAATAAATTACTGTACTTAATAAGAAACAGGTAAACGATTCAAAGTATCATACAATACAATTATTTGAATATGTTATCTAAAGTAATTTAGCTAAAGAAATGTTTTCCTATTTGTCTGCCTTATTTTAAACTTTTCACCTATTTCACATGGATTATAATCTCTGTTTGTAGTTTAATTTGTGTTTCGATATTATAAATGTATATTTCCTTATACATGATTTATTGATTAATATAATGAAGTAATAAGTCATGTATAGGAAGTTATAACATTTTGTAGGGTTCATAATTCAGTCAACTTCAAAATGGAGCTCAAATCGATACGGCCGTGAAAGTAACCGCGTTCTAATATTGAATTCCAATAGCTCGGTTTCCTATTTGAAATATACACCTTTTAGATATTCTATTACAAACCTCACCCCATTCAGCCATTCATAGAGTATTGAGAAAAAAACTGATAGAGTGTATAACCCCCTCTACCTCCCTTCTGAACATCATTGATTCTGCTCCATTTTCCATGGATACAAAAGCAGATTTTCCAAACCCAATAAACGGAAGTAATGCTTTTCAAATAATAAGCGTCTCCTCCATCCATTCTTAACAATGTGTTCAACAGTTCGGTATTTTGTAAATATATTCTCTGGTATTCTACCAACACGAGGCTTTCTCCTTTCTGCAATTACAAAAACAGTATGTACGACAAATGTGATATACGTTTTTCAAATATTGAAACTAGACATTGGTACATAAGCAATCCACATAAAAACAATGATATGATTAATTATATTATATAAATATACTCTATCTTGTTCTTTTATTGTTGTATCAAATTATTAATAACGGCGTATATAATTGTATTTATATGATTTTGTTTCTTAGTTATTTATAAATCATAATTTTATTTCCTATAGTTTATCACATTAAATTATGTTTATTTAATTACACAACTACTAGTGGTAGCCAAAAAATAAAGCATGTTTCTTACGTGAGATAGTAGTGTTTGTTAAACTGTTTCTGAGAAATAAAATACTGGTTAAGATGGGGGGAGACATTTTGTATACAATTTTAATGTTTCTTCCTCTCATTCTATTTTGTTTTGTGTGTACATACAGTAGGATGATCGATTGTGAAAGATGAATCATACGTTGGTAGAATGTGGGTCACTTTTAAGGCCATTCCACACTGCACGTGGCGTGCGTGGCTGGACGTATGCTAGCTACTTTTCAAAAGATCGCTTCCCTGCTTATCAAATGAGACAGTTCACACTGCAGAGCCACGGCCACGCGCTATGCCCGCTAACTTTACATGCGTGGCTACCGTTCTCTCCTTGAACGATATTTTTAAGAGTGGCGGAGACATTTTTAGCCTGCGCATGCGTAGAGCGGGCTAGATCACATGGCAACCGCTAGCTGCACCTACACGGTCCATTCTCCATTCTCTGTTGCGATTTATTTTCCCTAATATTTATTTTAAATGAGAAGAATTTAGGTTTGTGTTAAGTTTTATTACTTTAAATTGTTATTGTCTTATGATATTGTATTTAGAGCATTCTAGTATTACATGTTCCAATGTTTCTACCTTGCCCATGTTACAGTTTAAACATAATGGGGTAAAATATTATTTAATCATGTGTAGTTTACTGTTGACATTTGCATGTCCTATTCTTAATCTACATATATTTTATCTCCCATCTGCTCATCTTACTGTCTCTAATTTTTAAATTTTTTCCTGATCTGTCTATATGATCTATATCGTGGTTTTTTTAATATTTTCCCTATTTCAAAAGGATTTGCTTTTAATTTATCCTTACGTTGTAATATTACAACATAAAGCCCTTCATTATTACAATTGTAATATCTTATTTTTTGTTGGTTTTGTTTTTTGGTTGTTGGTGACCTGTCTGGGCTTGTGTCATTTACTTGTGTAATATCCCGTTTTCTACTGCAATCACTACTACTACTACTATCATTGTTTGATGGATTATTTAAATGATATTGGTTATTTCTCTTATTATTTATTGGATTATTTGGCTGATATTGGTTATCGATGTTATGGATATCATCTGTTTGAATTATAGATGCAACTGCTATTTGTGTTTCCATTTCGGAAAAATCACCGGTTTGAATGGCTGAGCCCTCCGCCATGGCGAGTGGCCCAGCCTAGTTTTCTATGTTGCTGTTTATTTATTGTTTTTTGTTACCGGTAAGTAAAAATATTGTATAAAATTAGTGGTATAATAATGTATTTCAAGCAAAGAGTAATATGTATTAATTACATACTAGTTTACCTGCTTCTACTACTATATTAAATGGTTATTCTAGAATACTGACGGTAAACGTGGCCGGTATAGCATCGCAACAGTCGCGACTTTGTGAACTGGCATGTGGCTAGCGTGGCCGGCGTGGCATACATCCAGCCGGCAGTGTGGAAAGGCCTTTATACCTGCTTCTGTCAGTCCGTAGGTAAAGTTTTTTTAGTTTTGTTTTTTAATGTGGTGGGAAAAGAAAGTGTGTGCAATTAAGTACTTAGTGATTTATTGTCTGTTCAGTATAGGTCGTGTGGGCGAATAATACCTTAAACTAAAGACTTAAGAACGATAGCATTTTCATGTTTTCCTGATATTGTTAATTATGGGGCGGATCAGAATAAAAGTGTGTTTTATATGTGTCAAAATTTAGAGCATATATTTATGTAAATAGTCCTCACTTACGTCTTCACGAATAATAATTATTACTAATGGAACTACTCGGAGTTACTAATGGCTGACCACTAAAGTATAAAACACAACAATAGATACGTTGGTGCCTTCTGTTTAGGTTTTGATCTAAGCAAAGTCTAGTGAAAAGATGTTAGAGTGTAATATGTTTTATTTTAGCCTCTGATACATCGATAGGTTATTTTATATTAAAGACGTAAATAGTATTTTTATGTCTATTTAAATGTATGTGAAGTGTGTCTTCTTGTTTAGTAAAAACATCCTTTATTCGTTTATTTTTTGAATTGTTTTACCTCTTTCTAAGTTAATTCACTTTGCCAAAATATTTAGTAAAAGTAATTTAAATAATTTAATAGTTTTCAAACTTTCCTATAAGAGTCGCCCTATTTTAATTTTATAATTGTGAAAACGCTTTGTGATAAGTTATTGGACAATGTTTAAAAGAAAAACGTGACTGTTTATAAACAATATTTTAATCTAAAAATGCAGAAATAGTGTAGATCGCCGTTCTTCCGGGTAAACTCGCACTAGACAAAATCTAAACATTGTAATATGAAATAACATCCCGTATTGACACGAGTAATGTTCTGTGTCTATTCAAGCCTTCGGTAAGCAATAGAATACAACAATAATATTGGATTTGAAACTTAGCTTACGCTCTACCTAACTTAACATAGGGCACGCTCTACTCAGCTCGACGTTACCTAGCCTACGCTCTACCCTACCTAACTTAATTTATCCTACGCTCTACCTTACCTAACTTCACATACTCCACTCTCAACACAACTTAACTTAATCTATCCAACGCTCTACCTAACTAAACCTCACCTAACCACTCAACACTCTACCCAATCTAACTTAATCTACCGTACACTCAACCTAACCTAACTAAACCTACCGTTACCGTCAACCTAACTTAACGTTACCTAAGTGTGTGATACAATCTACACATTGCAGGACTACTTTATTACTTAGGGTACAGTGAATGGGTAGAATGATACGAAGAAAATATGACTTTCATTACCCAAGAATAAATTGGCAGTTGTGCTTTAGTATACATTTTATGATTGGTATTTCACTATTTTATAAAATATTATATATAATTTTAATTAACTAAATAATAAATGCCGTACCGAAAGCTTAGTCCTATTATACAAACACAACCTACGTAATTAGTGTTACAATATATAAATATATATATATTTATAAATATTTCACAAGTATTACCATTTGCTTTATTAATGTAGATTCTCAATTTCAATCAGCAGTATTGTTTACAGTATTAAAACAAAACACAAACTACTTTTTACAGATTATTTTTGTTTGACCTGGTTTGTATTTCAAACATGAGCCAAGGGATATTTGTTCTGAGTCAAACTATTACAACCTAACCTTAACAATTGATGAAGTTTTTTGTTGCAATTGTTTTTTTAACCGTCATATATGTATTTGATAAAAGTTATTAACATTTTAAAGAACGGACATTTTTATTTTTATTTAAGCAACCGTTGTAACGATTCAATAAACATTTTGTATGACTTATAATTGCTACCTTATATCGAGAAATTATTTCATAGATCGGCAATTTTGAAATATTGTGAAATATTTTCAGTTATTCTTAATGACCGTCACACATAGTTTACATACACATTTTCCTAAAGTTTTACGAAAATTACCACTATTACAGCAATTATTGGTTATTTTTTAAAATAATTGTCACTTAATTATAACATAATTTTAAGTTATATTTTGATTAAGTAATAACATAATAGAGTTATCGTGGAATAAAGTTTGGTAATTTTGGTCAAATCTCCTTTACAAAATTATTTTAATTTTTCAAATACATATTGCCGGTTGTCATTTACATTTTTCGTCCGATTTTTCGTTAATGAATTAGTCCAATAGTTTGATCAAAATAAAGTAAGACCTGACCAGTCCAATAAAGCCAAATTAATACAATATGTGGATCAGTGAAGATTTCATGTACCCAAGTGTCGGAATTTCTAGAGGGAAATCGAATAGTCGAATAAGTACCAGTTAACACTTTCTTCATAAAACATAATTAAAAAGGTATTGTTTGTTTGGATTTGTGATAACGTATAAGATTTATTACTAAAATACAATGAATATTAATTTACTAATACTTTTTTATTATTGCAAATCACCTTGTTATACATTATTAGTTAAATATAACACTTGCTGTAGGAATTACAAATTTTAAAACTGTATATATATATATATATATTAGTGCTTTAAACAGTAGCATTAATTTACATCGAATATTTGCACATATGTGTAGGTGCACTTTTCAAATTTCAAATCTACTTTATTCTTTAAACTTTAAAATTAAAATGTTTATTTTATCATGGAAGGTTTGATTATTTTCAAAAAGCGGGTTAACTTTTCTGAAATCAATGTTTACAATAAAAACATCGTAACATCTATTTATTTCAAATATTCACTACTTCCTTCAGGGGATAGGAGTGGGTGACTGTACATTTCAATAATATCTTTCAGAAGAATTTAATCTATGTTTGTAGATGTGAGTGCTTCGGATGAGTTTATTTTAAATGAAGTAAAAAAAATTCTTCCTTGAAAATTGCAACAATACGTATATTCAATGATGCTAAACTATCAAGTTGAACATATAAATAAAATTTAATAAATAAAAATAATCTAATCCTTTTGAAACTTAGCATTTAATTATATTTTTTAAATAATTTTGAAACTTTAGCTTTATTGCTTTATTTAAGCCTTGTATTTAATTGTAGCCTACAATATAAATTTAGTAAATAAGACCAACTACATATATTTGAATAGTTGTAAAGAAATTATAAATTACTTACATAAATTGACTGTATTAAGTATGTTTTGTAAAAAAATTCATTTCAGTGTGTGATTTAGAGATAAAATATTAAAAGAGAGGAAACTATTAGGTCATCATTTTATATTTTTCATTTATTTCCTAAATATGAAACTCCAAAACAAAACGTTACCGTACTTTATTACATTGCATCCTAGAAAATCTACTCTTTTTAAAAGTAGCAATTTCTTGGCAAAATAGAGCAGAATCAATGGAAACACTTTTAAAAGACCTTTCCGCTACGGGATTATACAATCTATCAGTTTGTCAACCGTTCGTTGAATGGGGTTTTGTGATGGAATACAAAGTGATAGACCTTTTCAAACAGGGACTGTACAGTCGGGATTCATTATTATAATAAAATGAATTCTACGATTAGAACTTGGGACTTTTTCTGTATTCCACAAAACTTTAAGTAGGTTTCTCAAGTTTTGTTCTGTTTTTATTTTTGTCATGAATACCCTTGTTATCCCCCCCTCTCAGTTACAATAAGAGAACATACTTACTCGTTCTTTGATATTATGATTTTTAGAGATGTGGCGAAAATAAAAGGAAAAGTTAAATTACTGTTCAACTTGAACAATAATAGGTAGTTTTTAGCTTGTGGTAGGTCCCATTCCCTTTAAATACTGTAATACTGTTTATGTTTCTTAATAAATTTGTTTGTAATTTAAATAGACCTACGTAATTATTAATTCATTTTAGAATGTTCATGCATAGGTGAATTAATTATATTTGTAAAAAATAATACCAAATATGGAGATAGTGAAATTTTCAAGTAGAGTCTGCATGCATAACTTATTATTGTACAATTAACTTTACGATTAAATTCCGGGCAGTTATTTTATTCCACAATACCGTGTTTAGGTTTCTCAAGAGTTGTTGTGGTATTTTTTGTCAAAAACCCTTTTGTTATCTCTCCCCCGGCACACAATAACAATAAGAGAACTTTCTTGTTCTTCGGGTGTTGTGACTTTTATAAATACGGTGAAGATAATTAGAAAAGTCAATTATTGTACAACATTAGTAATAACAAGTGTCATGCCAAAAGTTTTTAGTAAAAGATAGAACTTTTTTCAGCACGCTATAGTAGATTTGTTTCAAAACTTATTTGTATATAAAATAGACTTATAAATTAGTGTAAACAAAAACGTTCATATACTGATAAATTTATCATATTTAGAGAACAAAATATATTAAGATTTGATCTCCAATTAATTAATAATTCCATTATTAGTATGGACTGTGAGTCTCCTAGAAGGAGGTGCTTTTACTTTGTCATTAGCAGTTGCGTATACCTACATAAGTTATTATTTATTAAATTACACGCACAAAAACAGTGCACAGCAAAGCATAGAAAAATTGGTTGGAAAAGTTATATAGATTGAATGGTGCTAAACATGATAGATCTGGTTTTTTAACATTTCTTATGCACTTTTATGTCCAGTAATTCCTTTTAAAATTCTAGTATATTTTTAGGTTCCTGATTTTCAAAGCTTGTACACAAAATTTAAAAATAGAGAAAAACAAATAATAAATTTTCGTTTAAGACCAAACCCATAAACAAAATATATAATGTATGGGATGACTGGATGCATCATTTCAGCAGTCCAAACGTCTGTACTAACTTGCATGCCATTTTTACCATCTTTTTATCAGCTAAAAACTCAATTTTTCTTTTTTAATAATAAAAACAAATTTATTAAAAACTGGGATGCAATTATTCTACGTAAATTTAACTCATAAGAAAAACTAACGAATAAACCCCCCCCCCATAAAATCACATTTTTGTATGTTTGTTTACAATAACAAAATTCTTTATTCTCACAATTATTTACTTATTACTACAATTATTTAATATTGTGATTTAATTTTTTACACAAATTTTCTTCTCTATTTTTCATAACTATTACAAAAAAAGCAGGATCTGTAGTTAAAAGCTTATGCAGCTGTGTGTGTGTGGGGGGGGGGGGGTGTAATATCCAATTTAAATGTCATATTAGGCCTTTTCTCTTGTAAAAACATAAATAAATAACACTTAAAATAATAATAATACAAGAATTAATTTGTGATTATAATTTTGGTTGTGATTTAAAACTTAATTTTGTTACATCATAGCGTTTTCACACGTCGAGTTATTTTGTTACATATTGGATATAATCGCACTTACAAAATAAAACAAACCATACATTTAAATAAACGTAACTTTGTTACCAGGGGACTTAAATTTAAGAAAAGGCGGAACCAAAATGGTAACAATGTTTAGAAAATTTAAAAAAAAAAGACAAAGACAAATTTAGTAATTAACAAGCTCAAATTTATTGAAACAAAAGAAATTTCGACGGTTCAGATTTTATCATTTACAACTTAGAAAGACATCCTGAGACAAATCATCAATAAACACAACTTATGATTAACAAGATTATAATTAATAAAAAGTTATACGCCCTTAATGTAACATATAATAATTTAAATAAAAAAAAAATTAATCAATAGATTCTGAAAATTTATCCCCCCTTTTTAGTTTATATATATATACTTACAAAATTTAACAATAAAAAAAAGACAATGAGCACAGCTTAATAATTAATAGGATTATAATTAATCCAAAAAAAAGATTATACGCCCTTAATGTAAAATTAGAATAAAAAAAAAAGATGAAAAGATACTGATATTTATTCCCCCCTTTTACTTTATGAGATGATAGTTTTTTAAAACAGTTACAGAATTTAACAATGAAAAGATTTATAAATGAGTTTGATGTTTTAAATTCAAAAAATTCATATCAATTGTAAACAGGTTCATCACTAGACTAAAAGTTACATAATATTACTTGTTTGATAAATTTCTTAAATACTATATTGGCCAATAAGTTTATATATTTTAAATACAAGAATTTATTATAAAATGAGAAGTTTATAGAAAAAAAAAATATAAATTTTGGATATTCAAATTTTTAAATTGTCGTCAATTATGTTAATTTAGAAAATAACCTCTTGGAGGTTGTTAGGACCGAAAGTTTGCATGCAGGCTCCACCCAATGATTTGTTATATAATTTATAAATAACTACACAAGTCTACATCTAAAAGATAGTTTTAAGAAAAACATATTCGCTGAAGCAATTTAGACACATGTACAATGTAAGTTTAGTCAAGGTTCTGCAAAGTCAGTTTTTTAAAAAAAAATAATCACTTTTGTGCACTTGAAACTCTGTAGATATATTAAACAAAACGTGTTTTGCAAACAGGTAGAAACATGTTAAGATCTTTCGCTGGTCTATGCAATGTGAGGCAAGAATTGCTAGGTTTCTCCAACCAGCGTATTAGCTAAAGCAAAAAAACACGTTTTTTAGCGTCTGTGCAAAATCAGACATGTTGTAGCATTAATGTTCTTTATTGAAGAAAATATCTGGTTATTTGTCAAAATTAAAGTAAATTGATTGCATCACAGAACTTCGTTAAGATTATAATTAAAAGCTTCTTAGATGACTATAAAGCTATTTATATATATATTTCGTTTAGTTTAAAACAAAACTTGTATAAGACTTGCAAAATCTGCAAAAGTTTGTAAAACGAAATTTTCTGTTTTAGAAGAGATTTCTCTAGTTATTTTATATTTGACATGTTCAATAAGATATTCTGATTGTTTAATGTTCAACATTAGTTTGCACCAATTTCACATAATTGTTCAAAACTTAAAATGTGCCTTTGCAAGGTTTTGTAAAGTATGTTTTAAGAAATGAAATTTTTTATAATCATTCAGTTTCAAAAAGAACATAGAATATTAAATAAAACATGAAATACATATTTTAAAGAATACATGATAATTAACAAATTATTTTAAAACATTAATAAAATTTATGATATGACAAAATCTGTAAATTTGAAATACCTGGAAAATCCTGTCGCGGAGCACGTGATCTTGTGCCGTGAAAATAAAAATTTATTTAACATTTTAGAACACTTGAGCGCACAAAACTGTAGACTAACATATTGAGACGAGGATGTAGTAAATTTTGAGACGAGAAGGTTGTAAGTTTTGAGACAAGAAGGAATGTGTCTCACGGAGCTATGAAAAGACGTTCACATGGCGAATAATTACAGGTAGACTAGACTAGAGTTTTAGATCCGATAGCCTGACCAGCGGATGGACTTTGCGCGTGCATGTCATGCGATGCTTAGTTTTGGAGAAGGTCGCCAGGTGCCAGCATCTGTCAAGGGACGGAAGTTGAATTTATGGAAGACGAGTGAATGAGATTTATTTGCAGATTTGGTTATGGAATTAGGATGTTACAGCTCTCCCCCCCCCCCCGAAAGACGGAGTTAGAGTGGAAAAGAAGAGGGGCCAGAAGGGCCTCCCGCAAAATTTTGAAAAAGGAGAGAGAGAGTGTGCGTGAGGGGTGAAGAAAAAATTTCTCTCAGACAGGTGTTTTAGACCTCGAGATAAACAAAAAAAACAACCTAAGACTAACATGCATAGCGAGTGCCACATTAGCTATATGTAGTTCGACAGAACCGGTCAGTATACCTTCACCAAGATAAACAACAAAGAACAAATACACCAAACTTAACTATTAAGGAAATGGACTCACTATGTCCTCGTCCGAAGACGTTATGGTGACGAAGAAACAGAAGAGTTCATGACGCTCTCTATATTCTCGTCGCATCGATTACACCCGCGGAGTGCTCGATGTTAAGATATGTCTAGATAGGGAAACATGTCAGGTACATGTAGCGGCCATTGCCGTAAAGTGGAAACTCATAGTTGATCAGACTATGGGTTGAAAAGCGTCAAGTCCGGGAAACAGTGAGATATATCACTGGACAAGGAAAATCAAGATCTCTTCGCCTGCAAACATCTATACAGATTACGGCACGGAGGGGCTCTAGGAGAGCTCAGCCCACCGATGCCCAAACATACAGATGTGCATTTGGCTTAGAGGAAATACGGCTTGGTTCCGTATTTTTTTATGTTCTGCAGTGCACAGAAAGAAGACTACCAGATGACAATTTGTGCGGGCCAAGAAAGATCAGAAAGAAGAATAAATCGTAAAGGAGAAGGTTATAGAAATTTTGTTAATATTTAATTTATATGATGAGGTTTGAGTTGCTCGACGTGTGCTTTTTTAATGAAGCGAGGTGAATTGGCGAAAGAAAGCGCAACGGTAACTGGAGTAAGAAAATCAATGATCCGGAAGGGACCGGACCATCGAGGCATCAATTTAGCAGCTCGCTTGTCTATGGCGGAGCTCAGAGGGTGTGTTTTACACCAGACAAGATCGTTGATTTTATACAGATGAGGCTTCCTGAATTTGTTATAGGTCTTTTCGGCCTTTTGGTGCGCTTTCATTATATTGTCTTTGGCCTGGCGCCAAACTTGTGATGGATTAGTATTAGGTTTTGGAAGGAGATCATGTATGTTCCAGCTGAGACTCAGCGGTGTATTGGGGAGAAAATTAAAAAGAATACTAAAAGGTGTTGCTTTAAGAGTCTCATGATGTGCGAAATTAAAGGCCAGCTGAAGCCAGCAAAGGGAGTCGTCCCAAGAGGATTGATTTTTGGAGTGATAGGCGATGAGGGCTGCCTTAAGGTTTCTGTTGAGTCTTTCCGCATTATTAGGTTGGGGGTGATAAGGGGATAAAGTTGCATGTTTAATACCGCGAGAAAAACAAAAGTTGCGGAAGACATGTGATACAAAACATTGTGCATTGTCAGAGATTATTATCTTTGGAAAACCGAAATTTTGAAAAATGTTTTGGCTTAAGGCCTTAATTGTACTGTGGGAAGTTGCATCTCTGACAGGCATGAGCCAGGTGAATTTTGAGAACTGGTCAACTGCGACCAGTATCATGTTATAGCCCTGTTTTGTCCTAGTAAGTTGTCCGACGTAGTCAATATGTAATTTTTCCATGGGACGATTGGGAACCGTTGAGGCAAGGTATCCTAATTTGGAGTTGTGAGCAGGTTTGCTTACAGCGCACACCGAACAAGCTCGCACTTTAGAGGTGACATCCTGTTTTAAAGTTGGCCAATAAAAATTCTCCTTTACCTTAAACAAAGTTTTAAGTATTCCAAGATGACCACCCACAACGGAGTCGTGATGGTAATTAATCACCAGGTCGACTAAGGACTGAGGTAAATAAATTCTGGTGGGCTTTTCCAAATGATTTTTCAGGCAAAGTACACCTTTACGTAAACAGTACTTCTCCGAAGAGATGTTTTGTTCAAGGTCGGCAATGATATTTTTCAAAATAGGGTCGGCCTTCTGATGAGTCTGGATGTCATGAAAAGCTAGAGGAAAATTTGTGAGGAGACTGGTACACGAAAAGGTGACATTTTCTTCGTTGAAATTTTCTGGTTCGAACATGCGCGAGAGGGAGTCTGCTATGATATTTTGAGTTCCTCTTATGTGCGCTACCTTAAATTTCAATGAAGTCAACTTGGCAATCCATCGGCCTAATTTACCAAGTTGACGAGGACGTGCTAAAAGCCAAGAAAGGGCTTGGTTGTCGGTTTCTAATAGAAATTCCCGATGTTCTAGATATTGCCTAAATTTCTCCACTCCAAAAACTACTGCTAGGCATTCGGCTTCATATGCAGATGAGGCTTTTCTTTCTGCAGGTGTTAAAGTACGTGAAGGGTACGCTATGGGCTGTCGTGAGCCGTCAATTTCTTGGAGTAGAACTGCTCCAAGGGCCACCGAGCTCGCATCCGTTTGCAGGATGAAAGGTTTGGCGAAATCGGCCATCCGGAGAACCGGAGGCTGTGTTATTGCCTCTCGAAGATGTTTAAAAGCTTTCTCTTGTTCAGCTTGCCAAGAGAATTTTTGGCCCTTCCTCCGAAGCAGATTTAGAGGCGCAGCGTGCTCCGCGAAATTAGGAATGAATTTAGCAAAAAAGTTGACCATTCCAATAAATCTGGAAACGGCCTTAGGGTTCTTGGGTTGCGGAAAATTTCTAATTGCCTTTGTTCTAGATGGGTCGATTTGCACGCCACGAGAAGAAACTAGGTGTCCTAAAAAGCTTATCTCCTTCACAGCGAAACGGACCTTATCTGGGTTAACAGTCAAGCCAGCCCGCCGCAAACGAGTAAGGACTTCCCGAAGATGTTTTTGATGCTCTTCCCAAGTTTTGGAGTAGATGACTAGGTCATCCAGATAATTTAAAATGAATTTGAATTTGATGTCATGGAAGACCTGATCCAAAAGTCTGGTAAGCACTTGGGCACCAGTACAGAGTCCGAAAGGGACTCGAGTAAATTGATAAAGCATCCAAGGAGTACAAAAGCTGGTAATTTGTTTGGACTTTTGAGACAAAGGGATTTGATGATAAGCTGAATTTAGATCGAATACTGTGAAATATTTGGCACCGACAAACCAGTTAAAACTTTGATGTAAATTAGGTAGCGGCACCGCTTCGACGACGATGTTTTGATTGAGCCTCCGATAATCAATCACCATCCTTGTTTTCTTTTCGGGATGTTGAACCAGAAAAACAGGGGATGCATATGCCGAACGGCTAGGTTCTACTACTCCTGAATCTAACAATTCGTTAATGTGTTCGCGGAGGTATTCCATTTTTGGAGGTGCCAATTGGTATGGAGAACACTTGACCGGAGTGTTGTCCTTCAGTTGAATATCGTATTCAACTAGATGTGTTAGACCTAACCTTTTTGTGAGTACCTGAGGAAAATCATTATTATTTTTAAAATGGCGTTTTTATCATTCTTTTGAAGATGTCCTAAAGGATCAGGAGCAGTAGGTTGAGATGTTGAAGACACTATAGGTTTATAAGCAGAATTACTGAAATTACACAGAGGAAAAACAATAGACCTTGAAAATTTAAAATAGAAGTTTTTTGCTGAAGGATCAAGTACCAGTCCCGTTTTAGATATGAAATCTGACCCGAGGATCAGAGGACACGACAACTTATGCGCCACCAGAAAATCCACATTCCAACTACAATGTTTCATTTTAAGATGAAGGCGACAAGAGTAGGAAATGGGCAACCTTTTTCCAGAAGCCGTGACACAATCAGCCTTCACCCTGGTTATGGATTTAAATGCCTTGGTGTTCTTTAATTTCTTAAAAAGGGCTTTAGAAATGACGCATCTTACTGAACCGGAGTCCAGCAGAGCCTTAACCTTAATTTGCCCAAAAGCTACTTCCACCAAAGGCAAAAACTGATCGTTCAGACCCCTAGATTTAGGAGAAATTTAATTTTTTTTTGAAGTTTGTAGTTGGAAAGCTTGGAGCTGGAATAGGTCTGCCTGGGCCTATTCCGTAGAGAGAAGAATTTACAGCCCCAGATATAGTGACCGGGTATGCCACAATGATAACAAATGGGAGTTAAGTAATTTTGAATTTTATTGCCGAAATAGTTTCTTCTTTGATAGGAAATTGAATTTAAATTTTGAAAAGATTGTTTATTAGAGAAATGTGGGTTTAGGTTATGTTTAAATCCGATGTGGTTGGTTTTAAAATTGGAGGCTGGCCTGCGCCTGTTTTTTGGAGGGTATTGCCTTGTTGGAGGCCGGTTTCGACATTCTGGGCTTCTATGTCCCGGCTGACCGCAACTGTAACAGACCACTGGTCTTGTAGGTCTAAAATCAGGCCTTCTAACTTCGGGTCTCGTTAATGGAGCCCTTTGTCTGTCAGTGTACATGACATTGTTAACGTGAGCGCAGAGTCGATCTAAGTCTGCAAAATTTTTTGGTTTGGCAACAAAAACTAAGCAGTTGCGGACTTCCGGAGACAGTCCCTCCAGAATGACGTCCGTGACCTCCAATTCGGACTTATCTAAATTTAATGTTTCTGCAGCTTCTTTAATTTGATTTACAAAAATGTGCACCCCCTCGTTAGTCTTCTGGGGCCTATAGAATAGCTCCTGCACTAGAGAAGCCAACCTTTTCGAAGGTATAAAGAGACTTAAAGCCTCTTTGTGAAATGTTTTAAATGTCTGATGTCTAATCAGACATGAATTTAAAGGCCCCTGTGCATAGGGCATCAGAACATTATTGATGTTTACAGCTACGTCCGGGTAAGTTTTCACTATTTTTAAGGCAATTTAAAAAAAATTTAGTAATTTATCAAGGTCGAACCCATCTGTCTGAGGAATTGTTTTAATAATTTGTTCGGCAGGATGGCTTAGTTTTCCGTATAAAGAGATGTATGGACAGCCTTTTGAACTGCTGGGAGTCGGTTGCGGAGGATCGAAAGCTTTAAATTTTTCTTCGAGTGTTGCAAAATTGTTCTGTAGCTCGGCCAGATCCCGTGGCACGTTGTTATCTGCAACTTTTAGTTGCTCAATTTGCACCCGAGTTAGGAAATCTAGTCGTCTTCCGAACGCATTCATCCGCGCGCGAAAACGATGTATTCTGAAACCCTTTTCTGGATCTAAGTTCTCCAGGTCATCCTGTAAGATGAACAAGGAGTTTTGCGCTAGCGATATCTGCTGCAAAAGGATCTCTTTGGTGAAATTTCCCAATTCGGGCTCAACGCTATTCTGTAAAAGGGACCTAAGAGAGGTTCGCATTTCTGCTATTGTGTCTTGCTCACCACCTCTAGCCACGACTTCGAAGGTGAGTTCAGTTCTTTTTAGGTCATTTACCAAACCCAGCAAGTTTACTGCCATTTTAACTATTGCTGATAAAAAAAATTAACAAAGTGATTTTAAAAAAAATTTTCTTTTAAGATGATACAAAAATGAAGAGAAAGGACCAGAGAATGACTCGAGAATTATATGTTGTGTAATTGTTGTGTATATGTGTGTGTGTAAGTATGAATTAATACAGACAAGCGAAAGAAAACTCGAGAAAATTTTTGAAGGAAATTTTGAATTTTTTTTTTGTTTTTTTTTTGTTTCTAACTATTTTTGGGTTTTATTATTTATTTATTTAAATTTTTTTTTTGGAATTCCCGAATGAGCCCGCTGTCTGGATCAAATTCAGTGAATGACGAGAGTGTGCAATGTATGTAAATATAAAAAAAAGATTTATTTAAGTAGAGAAAATAATAAAAAAAAAATTTATCAAAATTGGTTTAGAAGTTTTTGTGTAAGTGTTTATATGAAAAATAAATAAAAAAAGAGACTAATAGGTTTATATAGATTTAAATATTAAAAAAAAAAAATTCATCAGCAATAGTTGTACAGTATTCGAAAAAGCTGCAAAACATAAAATTTGAGCTTTGTTTAACAAAAGAGAAATTTTAAGAATTTTAAATTTATATGGTTCCAATACAAAATTTTGAAAATTAACTATGGTTCCAGAATTTAAAATTAACCACTTTATAATTTAGAGAAAACCACGCTTCTAGAATTTAAAGAAAACCACGCTTCTAGAATTTAAAGAAAACCACGCTCTGCTACCAGAAACATGTTACCAGGGGACTTAAATTTAAGAAAAGGCGGAACCAAAATGGTAACGATGTTTAGAAAATAAAAAAAAAAGACAAAGACAAATTTAGTAATTAACAAGGCTCAAATTTATTGAAACAAAAGAAATTTCGACGGTTCAGATTTTATCATTTACAACTTAGAAAGACATCCTGAGACAAATCATCAATAAACACAGCTTATGATTAACAAGATTATAATTAATAAAAAGTTATACGCCCTTAATGTAACATATAATAATTTAAATAAAAAAAAATTAATCAATAGATTCTGAAAATTTATCCCCCCTTTTTAGTTTATATATATATACTTACAAAATTTAACAATAAAAAAAAGACAATGAGCACAGCTTAATAATTAATAGGATTATAATAAATCCAAAAAAAAAGATTATACGCCCTTAATGTAAAATTAGAATAAAAAAAAAAGATGAAAAGATACTGATATTTATTCCCCCCTTTTACTTTATGAGATGATAGTTTTTTAAAACAGTTACAGAATTTAACAATGAAAAGATTTATAAATGAGTTTGATGTTTTAAATTCAAAAAATTCATATCAATTGTAAACAGGTTCATCACTAGACTAAAAGTTACATAATATTACTTGTTTGATAAATTTCTTAAATACTATATTGGCCAATAAGTTTATATATTTTAAATACAAGAATTTATTATAAAATGAGAAGTTTATAGAAAAAAAAAATATAAATTTTGGATATTGAAATTTTTAAATTGACGTCAATTATGTTAATTTAGAAAATAACCTCTTGGAGGTTGTTAGGACCGAAAGTTTGCATGCAGGCTCCACCCAATGATTTGTTATATAATTTATAAATAACTACACAAGTCTACATCTAAAAGATAGTTTTAAGAAAAACATATTCGCTGAAGCAATTTAGACACATGTACAATGTAAGTTTAGTCAAGGTTCTGCAAAGTCAGTTTAAAAAAAAAAAACATCACTTTTGTGCACTTGAAACTCTGTAGATATATTAAACAAAACGTGTTTTGCAAACAGGTAGAAACATGTTAAGATCTTTCGCTGGTCTATGCAATGTGAGGCAAGAATTGCTAGGTTTCTCCAACCAGCGTATTAGCTAAAGCAAAAAAACACGTTTTTTAGCGTCTGTGCAAAATCAGACATGTTGTAGCATTAATGTTCTTTATTGAAGAAAATATCTGGTTATTTGTCAAAATTAAAGTAAATTGATTGCATCACAGAACTTCGTTAAGATTATAATTAAAAGCTTCTTAGATGACTATAAAGCTATTTATATATATTTCGTTTAGTTTAAAACAAAACTTGTATAAGACTTGCAAAATCTGCAAAAGTTTGTAAAACGAAATTTTCTGTTTTAGAAGAGATTTCTCTAGTTATTTTATATTTGACATGTTCAATAAGATATTCTGATTGTTTAATGTTCAACATTAGTTTGCACCAATTTCACATAATTGTTCAAAACTTAAAATGTGCCTTTGCAAGGTTTTGTAAAGTATGTTTTAAGAAATGAAAATTTTTATTATCATTCAGTTTCAAAAAGAACATAGAATATTAAATAAAACATGAAATACATATTTTAAAGAATACATGATAATTAACAAATTATTTTAAAACATTAATAAAATTTATGATATGACAAAATCTGTAAATTTGAAATACCTGGAAAATCCTGTCGCGGAGCACGTGATCTTGTGCCGTGAAAATAAAAATTTATTTAACATTTTAGAACACTTGAGCGCACAAAACTGTAGACTAACATATTGAGACGAGGATGTAGTAAATTTTGAGACGAGAAGGTTGTAAGTTTTGAGACAAGAAGGAATGTGTCTCACGGAGCTATGAAAAGACGTTCACATGGCGAATAATTACAGGTAGACTAGACTAGAGTTTTAGATCCGATAGCCTGACCAGCGGATGGACTTTGCGCGTGCATGTCATGCGATGCTTAGTTTTGGAGAAGGTCGCCAGGTGCCAGCATCTGTCAAGGGACGGAAGTTGAATTTATGGAAGACGAGTGAATGAGATTTATTTGCAGATTTGGTTATGGAATTAGGATGTTACAACTTTAACAGTTCCAAACGTTACACAATTTGATACAGCCGCGAAATCACTACATTCCAATATTTTCAATAACTACTTGAAATATACACCTTTTAAATATTCTATTACCAACCTCACCCCATTGAGTCATTCATATAGTATTGAGAAAAAAACTGATAGAGTTTTTAACACCCTCTACCTCTTTTTTGTATCATTAGTTTTGCTCAATCTTCCATGGATACAAAAAGTACCAAACTCAATATACGGAAGTAATGCTTTTAGAGTAATAAATGTTTCACCATTTAATCTTAACAATGCGTTCAACTCTGACGTAGAATGTGGTATCGCTACGATTGAATTTCCCAACATTAAAATACAAATTTAAGATAATTCACTTAGTTGTTAGGGTGTTTTCAGTTCATACATTATATAACAGTAAAGAACTCGTAAATGCTTGGCTAAGTTAGAGGATTTCTAATTAAAATACATCTGGTGATTACATATTATTCTAATATAACAAAGTAAGGGCGACGTAATAAACTTTATTCATACTGCTTCAACACACATGCATACATATGGATTAGAAAACTCAGTAAATATATTATAATTAGTGCCACACTAATCTTTGAAAGCAATACGTCAAAAGTGTAATTAAAACTAATTAACTTATAAAAAACATATTTCGTTAATTAAACGTACAGCAAGTATCAATTACGAACTAAATATTCACTTTCATTAATTAATGTGAAAGCTCTATGCAAAAGTTTTATTATTACGTCTTTTATTTCAATTTCAATCGCCAACAATATAAAGCTAATTATGGGTTTCACATGTTGTGTTTGTTGCCCTGTCACATTTAAGCTATTCACTTTCACTTAAAATCTTCAACACGAGGGTGAACTCACAACGGTATACAGATCTCGATTTAAAAATATTAATATACTTATGAGCTTCCATTATATATATATTTGATCCCTAAAAAAGGCATGTATGAAAAACTTTATATATAGTTATTAAACAAACTATATAGTATAAAGTTACTTACATAACTTAAATCCAATAAACAATTAAATCAGTGGCGTAAAAGGTCTAAATAAATTAGCAATATATAGTTTTCGTACGTATATTAAAATCAATAAAGCAAACTCTTGTGACACACTGCTAATAAATAAATAATATAAAATTAACAATTAGAAATACATGTAACAGCAACAACAAAACTTCTTTATTGACGTCGTAAATGACTTGCATTATTACAAATAACGATATGTGTTAGAAGTTGTATTTATTTATAATATTGTTTTTATGTTCATTATTTAAGTAAGACTGAGACAGTTTACCTGATGCCAGTCCACAATTTGTTAGGTTGTCATACACTATACACATGGGGAAGAGCATAAAGCCGTGTGGTGGTATGACATTAGAAAATGTATTACACAATACTTAACTGTTGAACACATTGTTAAGTATGGAAAGAGAAGACGCTTATTATTTGAAAAACATTACTTCCTTTTACAGAGTTTGGAAAATCTACTTTTTGTATCCATGGAAAATGGAGCAGAATTAATGATGTGCAGAAGGGATGTAGAGTGGGTTATACACTCTATCAGTTTTATCTCAATACTATATGAATGGCTGAATGGTTTAATAAAATATTTAAAAAGTTGAAGGCCCTATATATATATATATATATATATATATATATATATATATATATATATATATATATCAAGTAAAAGACCACGCAATTGAAATTTAAAATTACAATGTGATGACTTTCACGAACGCATCGCTCTGAGTTCCATTTTGAATTTAATAGAATTATGTTTACAAAATTTTTAATTTATTGTACTGTAAATGAAATTTAAGAAATATAAGATGATTATCCTAATTTCAAAAAATAACAAAAATTGATATTAACTTGCATGTTTTTTTAATATTAAGTAAAATAAAACTTGAACACAATTTCTCACAAATAATATGTATTAAAACTCAGACTAAGTTATAGTTTGATTGTTTCAGTTCATGTACGACTGTAATTGAAAAGTTTTGGTTTTATTCAACGTATTATTTGTGAGAAATTGTGTTCATGTTTCATTTTAAATCTTAATTTTTCTTACGCCGTCACAATACAAAGTTGAAAACACGAGACGACGCGCGACGTCAAATAACAAGGTCTACAAGCAATTAGAAATTAATATTTGTTTTTCAGGTACGATTAGCATTTGTGTATAAATCTTTTACAGAAAGACTACTTAGGCTACACATTTATAAAACTTTTGTAATTAACGTTATATTTAAATCACATATAAAACTATTTATAATGGAATTAATTTAAAAATCAAAAATAACGAAACAAATTGAAAGTCGAAGAATATTTATTTGTGTTAAATATTTTATTGAATTGTTGTGGGAAGATTTAGTTGTTTCTTTGTAAACCAATACGGTAAAACAAAGTTGTATTTCATAAATTGTGAATTTTCCTTTGATTTCGAAATAAGTTGGTTACAAATAGTGCTCCTTATCCAACATTTCGTCGAACTATTTCTTCAAAGAGATTTTGAAAATAGGTCTTGATTTAAAATATATTTTCAAATATTGTGTTGTATTGTTAATAACTACAGCGCCAATAAGTTTTTGCGAGTATTTATGTTACTTGATTGTATGACATAAAACGTTATATCCGGACTTTTGAACCCTCTCAAATTAGATCATGGATTTTGTATTTCCATCTAAAAATTTTTTTTTAAATACTAATTTTATTTTTATCGAAATTTAAATGTTGTTTACAAACTTGGATAAGAGAGAACAATATATATTACTTTTTTTTCTTTTTTTCGTATTAAATGTAAACAAACTAAAATAAACGAATATATTTAATATGTTTAGGTGTGGTCACTCTAAACAACTAATTCAGCCAATTTTAGTATATTTTGCAATATATTCCATAAATTGAATTACTTCACTACTACCAATTAGTTCTATATTACAATAAACGAGTATGCAAATTATTTATAAAACATAAGATTTCCGAAGAAGACAAAAAGTTTATCACACAAAGAATTTTCTTTAATAACAAATATTATATAATTAAAAGTTACTTAGTAACTTCACACACCTTATAGGTTGAAAAAAATTGAAAGTCCACAGGTGGGTGAAGTCATTAAGTAACTTTTAATTATAAAATTTACCCCACCTATAAGATTGTCTTTCAAAATTAAATCAACTATTATAGTTCATTTTGAACATTCATTTAACTGTTCTACTTATATTCACTTCATTTCTAAAAACCATAATAGGCCTATTAATGAACAAGAAAGAACATTCTCTCACTGTTAATTGAGAGGGAATGGGAAAAGGTGGAGAGATAACAAAATTGTTCACGATAAAAATTGTACCAGAACAAAACTTGAAAACACTACTTAATGTCTTGTGGTTTAAACAAAGAGTCCCGAGTTATACTTATAGCTTGAATTCATTTTATTATAATATTGAAAATTGACTGTACAGTTCCTTCTTGAAAGGTTCTTTCAGTATATATTCGATCACAAACCCCGATTTCATTTAACAATCGAAAAACTGATAAAACAGTGGTGAAAAGGAGCTTTCAGAGTCCCCCCCATCGATTCCGTTTTATTTTTGAGAAAATGACTTCTTTTAAAAAAAGAATGGATTTTATAGCACACAGTATAAAATTTTTGCGTTGCTCAGTAGGCGTTTAAAATTTTAGAAACCTACTTATTGTCTTGTGGAATACAGAAACAGTCGCATAATCGTAGAATTGTTGTAATCAATAATAGTCCGTAAACAGAGTTGTAATCGATGAATTCATTATATAATGAAACCCGACTGCACAGTCCCTGCTATAAATGTTTTTTTCACTATGTATTCTATTACCATGCCTGATTCAAGGCGAAAAACTGACGGATTGTATAATCCATCGTTGGAAAGGGGCTTTCAGAGTTATGCCATTGATTCTGCTCATTTCCCAGAGAATGACTACTTTTAAAAAGAGTGGATTTTATAGCATACAGTGCAACATCGTTATTCAGTTGACGTTTCAGATTTGAGATACACTGGATTTTTAATACTATAAGTTAATACTACTCTATCGGTAAAGGATATATTAAAAAGTACTGTTTTGAAAGTTATAGGTAAAAATATTAATATGTGTGTGTCTGTCTGTATATATATATATATATATATATATATATATATATATATATATATATATATATATATATATATTTGAAAACTGTATAGGGCCTAAGTAGGAATGGATGGTTACACAATTCACCAAAGTACCTTTTTTGTTATTGGTGTTTCAGATTTAAGCAATAAATGATACAGTATTTATATAATTACGAGTTAATAGTATTAATATAGGATGATACTTTTACTCTAAGTGTGAAATTTAAATATAATATTGACCAAGCCTACCTTAATAAAATAGATATTTTAAATAATTTGTTACATAAATCAAAACCAAATTCAAATTACCAATACTCCCCCCCTTATTATTACATATTTTTAGTTTAATAAAAGTAATAATAATAATAAACACAATTTTAGGTTGGTTGTAATCTGTAAAGAGTACTACTTATTTCTTTACAAATTTGATGTAAATAAGGGTCATTAGATTAAACTTAAAATAAAATCGTAACACCATGCTAAATAGTAGGCCTAAATAACTAAATTCGATTCTCGGGACGCAGCTGCTGTTATAAGAAATGAATTCCCCTTGTTTTCAGGGAATTTCAATAACAGAAATGAGTTATTGCAGCAACCCCTAGGATAAGACCCATATCAGTAAATGTTGCCCCTAACATACGTTTTGTGTAGTTATGATATGTTTACATTATATTCATTACATTTATTAACTTACATTTGTTACTACTCTAAAAGCGGTATTAATTATTTATTTGTTCACAGATTGTAGTTAAATTTGGTGAATAGGTTTTTGTGAAATTATATTAGACATGTTCCTTAGCTAACCGAAAAGTTGACATAGTTTCAAAAGGGTTGAAAATAGTTCAAAAGTTGGTTTTTTCTCCAATTTTTGTAATAAATAAACTAAAAATACGTTAAATTATATCAAATTTGCACTTGGCGACTCTGCCATCGACATTTTATCGACTAAGAACAACTATGTTATAGGTAACAATAAAATGTCAGACTTTGAACTGTTAATGTTTTGCCTAAATAGTTATTATATGTAATTCATAAAGTTAATAAGTTTAATAACTTATTGTGAAAATATATAAAAATGGCACGGCTTCATATTAAAAAATGTTGCGATTTCAGTTGGGATTTTCTATTAAACTATCACACAAAATCTTTTATTATTGTTCGAAAATTTGTTTAAATCATTTTTGTATAGCTGGGTGCATCTGTTGTAGGTATATACCGTATTTTTCGTCTGTTTGTGTGTCTTATCTTAGCCTATGTTTATGTACATATTGTCAAATTACAAATAACTGTTATATGATCTACAAAGATAAAAAGGAACTACCCGAAATTTTTGTTCAATAAACCTTATTTTTTACCTTATCCTACCTATGTATGTGAGTTATATTTAAGTTAATTAAAAGACCAATAGAACTTACCTTCCGCCCCAAATATTTAGAAAAACACAAGCTTTTAGTTGGGGAAAAAGCTATGACTGCAAGAGTTATTATTATTGGATTTAAAATAATATATTTTTAGCTCATGCCGTTTACAAAACGAAAGTATAATTAATTAGTAGATTGACTGTTTTACAATAATGGCCAATCGCAGAATGGCTTATGCATACAAAAGATAAAAATTTAAATCTTTTTGATAGTTTAACATGGGATGTGGAGGGGACCATATTGAAAATAAGATAACATTAATAATAATAATATTGTTTTTGTTTTATAACAACAGTAATAGGTTTGTTTGTTGTTAGTGATGTTTATTATGTTTAATTATAGTTAATTCCAATTTATACATATGCACGTATTTTATTAAATATTAATTTAATTTATCCACAACTTTTACCATTCTTACTACCAAGTAAATTTTAAAATAATGGTAACCTTGAAAACTCTGACAATCAATTTACACATCTGGAATACAGAGGATATTAAAAAATATATATATATTTCTCCCATAATAAAATCATTTTTAATCCCACATAAACAACACATTTTTCCGAGGAAAAAAAAACTGACTACAAAAGTGCACAACTACATCACCAATATGGAAGAGGTAAGACGGTATGCAAATTGACCAGTTCAATATTTTCGGCAGTATACACTTTACAATCAGATATTCTTAATTTGTATAAGGATTTAGTCTTAGATAGGTCTGAAATAAAACGTTATAAAGTCTTCTTTTTAAATGTGTAATGAAAGATCAAGAATGGGGAAAAGAAGATTTTATTATTGCCTATGCAGTATCTAAAAAATAATAAATAAATAAAATAACGGTTTTCCTGTAATTAACATTATAATGAAACTGAGCCCAAATAGAACAAGATAACTGGAGTATTGTCAATCTTTTAAAGCATTTACAGTGTCTTTATTATTTCGTAACCTAATCAAAATACAATCACGAGTAACGCAATGTAGATTTTATATGAGATTGAATAAAGGATATGCAAAATAAGACCCAAATAACAGTTTGAAGAAGCAATGTTCGGTATCCAATAAACCGACAATGTTGAAAACATATTGAAAATTGAATGCTTACCAAACAGTAATACACAACATGTTACGATATTATTGGGTGCATTGGTTTGCTTACGGACATAATGAATCCAAAATCGATGCCCGTTAGCTGTTCATTATTACTTTTTTTTTTAAAGTTATTATTTTTAAAAATATTTAAATATAATTTTCAATGATCTACACTTATAAAAACACGAGTGATTGATCATGTTCAGACTGTGATGTGGCTATTATTATATTAACACCAATATTTTGAAAAGTTTAGGGAAAACATCTATTTTGTAAAGCCTAATTTCAAAAAGTGGATTTTATTAATTTATTAATTTTAATCAGACCATTAATAGTAAAGTTCTTAAAAACATTCTCAGATGATGATGTATCTATATGTTATTATTTTACATCGTCATCACAAATCATTGTCATAGTTTGAGGGGAAAGAGAGAAATAATTGATAAAATTCTCAAATGCACCAAAATCAATAACATGGATTCAAATTTCTATCTGAAGTAAAAAATTAGATACCATGACACACACAAACGCAAAAAAAGTTGAAGAAATCGCATCCGAATGTTGTAAAATTAGCAATTAAGATATTGATTAAAAAAAAAAAATTTAAATAGTGAAATCCATTAGAATCTATTTTATTATTATTATTGAATTTTCTTTAAACGTTAAATGATTTTAGATGTATCAATATAGAATTTAGATGTGCAATTTTAAAAATATGTAAAATAGATAGGACTCTAGCGCTACTGAGCAGAATGACAAATACAGTTTCATTTTTTTAAATCTACTTTTTACCAAACTTCCACGGAATAACAAACTTCCACTTGTCTCACGGACAAACTTTTTGACCATTCCCGTTTTGCAACTAGATAGTAATCACCTTTTGTATAACCAGGTACTCTTCCAAAACAAAATTATCTAACCAGATTTATTTGAAGGTTAAGAAAAAACGTCTAATGTTGAATACTTATCTCACTATTTTCAAGTTGTAAAGTATCATACATTTTCTTTTCACTTGGTGGAATATCTCTTTTTGTTTTAATTCTCAATTAAAACAATACTATTCGAAAAAATGAATAATAGATGCAATATTTTTTTTTTTTTAAATATCCATGAGAGGAATAAAAAGAAAAACTTTCATAAATATTAAAATGTATAAATTTAGTGAAATTCTAATCTGGAACAATTGCAAGTTTTGGTTGAATTACAAAAACTATTAAAATTTTTATTCTCCGATACCAAACTAACTTTATTGAGTATATTTTGTAGATTTCATCCAATTAAAGTGGGATTGATCAGTTAATTTTGTCTTTTAAGTTTCAAATTATTTTGAAATAAGTAACGTTTTACTTATGTTTTAGCTCTAATAACTACAAATTGTATGACATGATTTTCACGTGTTAGTTTGTTTAACAAAGTAAAGTTATAAAGTGTTTTTGCTGCATGTAATCTGGTACAAGATTGGCACAAATTGGTAGAAACTTTGACAAGAACAACTGTCTGTAATGTCGTAAACAATATAAAATATATTAAAATTTATTATAAATTAAAGCATCAAACTTTACTAATTAAATAACGAAGTGAAGCGCAACCCGCTAATAAAACTTAAAAAATCTTCAATTTTTTTTGTGGTAAAAAATGTTGTTGTATAAAAGTTGACTCTAAATTTTTGGCAATTTAAGTAGTGTGGTGAAATGTTAACTGATAACAAAAATTTAATTTAAAATATCTCCTTTAAGAAATACTTAATTGTGAACAATTTAAAGGTATTGTCATTGGTTTGATAGGTAAAATAAATTTATATTTCATTTAATATTCTTCAAAAAAAAATTTGCTTGTTAAAATTGTAGTTACTCTTTAACAAATATATCAAGGTCAAAATAATAGATTATTAAATTGTTCACTAATGATAATAAAAAATTGTCTCAACCGGAAAACTGATATTGAAATTTTCCTTTGAAGTCAAACCACATTAGACGGCGATCCTTGTTGTGAATTCTGAGCTCACCTCTCCGTACTTGAACTGAGTATGTAATTACATTTAATTGCTAATTCTGTTTTTCTTCTCTTTTGTAAATTTCATAGCAGGCATAACAGCTTTTAAATTGAATCTTGTTCAAATAACAAAATATAACTTTGTGTTCATATATATGTTTCATATTTATATGAAAACTTTATTATACACATATAACTTATGTACCTCGTTATTGCAGTTTTGCTTTAATCCGCAATATAACCAATAATATACCTTCCTGAAATTTCATGAAAGTATGTGATTAAACCTCTGATTACGTGCAGAAAGTTTACATTATGAACTAGAGATCAATTGGTTATTTGATTGTTAATGAAAATCCCTGTTTTGTAATCAGTATCTGAATTTATGGTCCATTCGAAATGCTATTGTTACTTTAATTTAGTTGGTATGAAATTTTAATACGAGCTATTAAATCAGAATGAAATTTCAGCAGGGTTTATTGCTGGGTAAAATTATCTGATTATCTTAAGGATAAAATAAAATTACTAGAAACTAGTGTGATAATAAATGTAAAAAAAATAAATAAAATAAAAATATTTACATTATAGCGAAATTTTATTTTGGAAAAATAAGCAGACCAGAAACAGAATATGAATATAAGACCCAATAATTCCATTCTTCTGAAATTTACTTTAATGGTTTCCATTGAATTAAGGGAAATGTAGCCTCTGGTTCCAAGCAAGACAACAAGTCACAGACAGTATTAAAAAAATGATAATTTCGGTATCAGTTTAAAGTATAAAATAAACAATTTCTGTATTTTCGAGGGTATCATAAGGCAATCTCAGGGAAAACCTTCTCTTCATTCGGTTTCATTTATTATACTTACGCATGAATAGACCAAACAAATATAGAACAGTTAAAGTTTCACTGAAATAAAACCAATTCTCTTTTGTTACTGAAACGCTATCCGTTATCAAATGTCTATAAAAGAGTCAATTTACACCTTTGCAAGTAAGTGAAATCTTCATTTTTAATTTGAATCGTCGTTTTAATTAAAGTAAATCGTCGCTAATTTTAATTAGCTAATTGTCGTTTTCACAATAACCTTGTATCGTGTTACGATGTTTATTTGAACTTTAAATCTCCAACGAAACGTGTTCAATGAGGATCACTCACTATGCTCAGTAATAAATATACAAATTCAAGTTTCCTTTACTTAGTTTGTTTAAAACATGAAATTAACAACAGGTTTGCAATAATATAACTAATCCAAATGTATTAGTTTCATTCTCTTGCAGCAGATCTTATACTTTCCCTTGGGTTATTTCTAAATTATATGGACCACCTTTATTGCGTTTACATTTACTAACTTCAATGATATTGAATTCAACAATTTGTTGTAACGTCTACAAGTAAGTTATTTTTGAGAAACCAAGAATAAAAGCGAAATGTAAAAATGTTTATTCACATAGGAAAATTAACATATGAATTTTAAAGGGAGAATTCACAGAGATTATTTGAAATATAATTTAACTGTGTGCGGATACACCACTTCAGTAAAATTAAAGCAACTGTAAAATTTAAAGCCCTAATAATGACTATTAAAATTTTCACGTTTAGAAGTACGTCATATTTACAATATTGATGTTTAAGGAATAGTTCTGATTAAGTAGAATTACTAACATTAATAACAAACCAGCATTACTTTTCATAACAATAAATTATAAATTAATGCACTTTAGTACAAAAATGTATTAACAAACTAAACTAACTAGCTAAACTCTTATGACAAACATGTGACTTTTTAATTACATTTTAATTTTATTGTATACATTTGCTTCTAGAAAATGCTTACTTTACGAGTATAATATGAGATGTATTAAAAATATAAATATTCACATTAAAATAATGTTCAGAGAAGAGGTGATATATGTACAATGAAATGTTGTCATTATTAATGGTAAAGTTTAAGCAATTAACAATTGCACGCCGTTGAAATAAAGATTTCTACAGTAAATAAATAAATAAATAGAAATTAATAAATCAGACCTAAACACATCTAGAAAAATTACCGTAGTAAGATTAATTTATTTTAAACAAAAGCTATTACCAAAATATAATATTCATTACATACATTAAAAACACACAAATAAAAATAAATAACAAATAACACGTCATTAAAAAATTCGATGAAATCTGAATTAAATATAAATAAATTTTATATAAATTATTTTGAGCAAAACCATAGATATTAAAGGTAAATTCAACAAAAAACTCGCAATGGTCCTAATGTTTATATAGCTACAGTTAAGCCCGGAGCAAATCATACACTACGTGCAGTTTATGTCTCTTTATTTAAATAAAAACACTAATATTTATAAAATATACAGTAATATATTGTACATAGTTTGAATGTTGCATTGTTATTGGATTCCGTGTGAAATACTGCATATATTTTTCAGTAAAATAAAATGCACTGTAATTGTGAATTCACTGTAATTTCTTTACTAATAAAATGCAATTTAATTTGGTAAGTGTTGTTTTAAATCATTTCACTCAGCAAATTGTTCAAGAGTAAAACGCGACTTCGTGGGTAATGCAGTCGATGATACTTATTTCTGGGGATTTTTCTAAGTTGGAGTTAAAAAGGCGTTGAAGTTGGATACTAAACCAAATTAGTTAAAACTGTAATATAACTAGAAGAATAAGATTTGATGGTATTGATTTATTTGTTTTTTTTATTTTATTTACTTATTTTTTATTTAAATTGTGTTGGATAGACAAGTTATTACAAGCGTAATATTCTACCATTACCATTTTGGATAATGCAAGTTTCACACGGGTAAAATTTTATTTACTCATTTATCTTACTTAATCTTATACATTGTTCATTTGTTAAAAATATATAAAATGTATTCCTGTAGTCTCTCCTCCTGTATGTTTTGAACAATTGAGTAAAAAGCAAACTTCTGCGAATCATTGTAGGTCCAAAACATTTTTATAATGTTTCTTTATAGGAAAGTTTTATCCTACTCGTTATCTATAAATATTTTTGGGAACAACTATACAATTTTACATTTTAACCCTCATCGACTGATAAATAATTTTGCAAGAAGAAGAATGCATCATGTCGATAAGAAACCAAACTGATGATCACATTGTTAAGAATGGATGACAGAGACTCTTATTATTTGACAAGCATTACTTCCGTTTATTAAGTTTGGAAAATCCACTTTTAGTATCCATGGAGAATGGAACAGAATCATTGACGATCAAAATAGGGGTAAAGGAGAACTCAGTAGTATATATGAATGGCGAAAAGGGGAGAGAGTTGTAATAGAATATCTAAAAGGTGTATATTTGAAGTAGGAAACCTCGTTATTGTAATCAATATTATAATGTGGTGACTTCATGGTCATATCGATTTCTGTTCCTTTCGGAACTTAATATAGTTACATCATTCCAAATTTTCGACTTTGGTATTTTATAAATTTGCCGTATGTTGATTATTGTTTATTTTTGACTCTCTTGATAATTTTATTATTTAAAAACTAAAGTGAAACGAAAATAAAGATAAATTTAATAAGTTATTTAAATATTAAACTTTCAGGCCAGTAAATTTAGGCAACTTGATGAAATGCTCAACTAATTTTAGTATATTGTGCATTTCCTTGTTTACAAAATTTGGTAAAACAATTTTTTTCTTCCCCGTAATTTAACTTATACGTAATAGCTTTTCATAAAAAATTAGCTAATCTTTAAGGAAAATAATAAGACATCTTGTAACCAATGAAAGGATTTATTTTTTTTTTTTTAATTTTTAATTTTTGAAATTTAGACTCATAATGATTTATAAGTTATAAAAAATACATGTATTAAATTTGGTTTTACTATGAAAACAATTACCAAAATTCACCCTAAAAGCTAACTAGCTTATTATTATAATTTGTTATATAGAAATTGACTTTTCTTTTTAACAATATCACTTCTTAAACCAAATCACCACATTGATATCATCCACAGAAGAAGAAAGTATGTATTTTTACTGTTATTATGCAGGAAGAGAGGGTGGGCAAGTTAACAATAGCAGAACTAAACTTGAGTCTTGTGGAACACAGAAACACTCCCGAGTTGTAATCATAAAATTCATTGGAATTTCTTGGGTTTTTCCAACTGTTTCTGTTAAATTTTCCCACGAAATAACTACTTTTAAAAAAGAGTTGATTTCCTAGCATACAACGTAAATTTTTTGTTTAGTTGACGTTTCAGATTTGAAAAACACAGGATTCTATCAGCAAATAATTTTACTATCCGAGTATTATCATATATAGTTTATGACTAAATGGCATATTACAAAGTACATTTTGAAATCAGAAATTTAATAATGATAATTAATATAACTCTATTTGAAAACTGCGTCCACTCAAATTATACGATGGTTAGAATGGTTAAACAACGTTTTCCACCACAAACAAGAAGGTGAATTTTGTTAAAAATGAAATACATCTTCATATCGTCATAGTTTAATTAGTATGGAAATACAAGATGTTATTTTTTGTCGGTATATTATATTTTGTCGAGTTTTGAAATATATTTTTTAATTATTTGTACATGATGAACAACTCGTCCACTTATGGAAGAAATTTGGAAAAATAAATATATGCAAATCTGATCACACGTCTGTGTACCGTACAAGGGATACTTCAGTACGTCCATTCACACTCTATTTTCTTGGGTCGTACCGTAGGTATGAAACTATAAATAGTTCAAGGTTTGTGGTTTGAAAAATTAAATGTCTCCTAAAAACTAAATAAGCAGAGCATCCGCCTATCAAGACTTTCTCACACGCCGCAAATTAAATTTAATCAAGCTCTAATTCAAAACTACGATTTTGTAAAAATAACAAAAGTTTTAAAGTTATTTCTACCTCTCTTTGGGATAAGGGAAGTAAATAATACAGCATTATAAATGCACTGCGAAAGTCCCTGTGCAACTAATCCACTTAATAAGATTATACGATTACATTTCTTCAGTCATACCTACTGCAGTTTAGGGTAAAGGCCTATCAACAGGGTATTAAAAACACTAAAACTTACGTAAATCACAGTTTTGTTTCTTGAATTGTAATGAATTCTATGGTGTTCATGTTTTATGTATATTTATGTGAATTATATTATCCTGATCAATGGTCTTTGCCCTAAAATACAGTAGTCATGACCTAAGAAAGGTAATGCCTTCTTATTGAGTGAATTAGTCGACGAATATCTAAAAGTATATATTCGTAATTATTATTTGATTAATTCGAGAACTTTTACAATGAATTTATAATATTATTTACTGACCTTGATCCCAATGACTGGTAGAAGCGAGGTATAGACCTGTATTATTAATCGCTGTGGGGATTCTTTATTCAAATGCTGTAACTTATATCTAAGAAGTGGTATCACTCACTTATTACATCTAGGCTTGTGAATATTGTTAAATGTCACAAGATACATTTATTGAATCTATTAAAACATCCAAGGAACGAGATCTGCTGTTCACAGAAGCACTAGTCATATCTCCTAATTGATTATTAAATTCTCATTTTGATTACAACATTAATAAACAATAAACAATTATCTCTAGTTCATAATGTAAATGTTCTGACATACACGTTATTAATGCTTTACATCGAGCATCAGCAAGATATATTATTCGTTATATTACAAAGTTGTTTTCTTGAACTGTGATGAATTGTGTAGTGTTTGTGTTTTAGGTATTTGTTTTATGTGTTTTTATTGTCCTGATAATGAAATTTTGCCCTGAACTGCAGTCAGTGTGACAAGAAATGTAACGTACTTCTTATTAACTGGATTAATAGACGTACTATCTATAGATAAATTGTAAATTAAATAATACTTTGCTGAATGCATCGATGTATGTAAACCCCTCGTGTCTGGAGATCTAATTAGTTATAAACGTAACAGGTTATACGATTATTGTTTATATATTTCTCTAATGTACATTGAAACGTATAACATATACAAGTTACAGGACTAAAATAGGTGTAACTGTTATTTAAGTAATATTTCTTTAAACCATTTTTTTAACCCTATGGAACTTGAACATTTTAATTCTTATTCTAATTTAAACATTATATTAAATATAAGATTAACAAGATTATCAAGATGGTTAGTTTTCTTAATTTTCATTGGAATCATAAGATAAACCCAGTACAACGTTCATATATGTACTCCATCACCTTTAATGAGCATACGAATATTCCCAAGAAATAATATAGATATATAGTTAGAGTCCTATATATCTTCCAATAACATCTCAAAAATGAAATTAAAATCAAATATATAAACATATTTTTTTAGGTAATTAAAATACATAAAATATCTGTTACGAAAACAATATCCAATTTTTAATAAAGTTAAAACTTGCATTTAAATGTTAAACAATTTAAACTCTAATTTCTAGTCTCAATCACCGAAGATAGTTAAAGTAATTTCATATGTTGTGTTTGATATCACGTATTGTGTTCAGGCCTGTACTGATTCCACATAAAACTTTCAACAATACGTATTATCGAGGCTGAGTTTTCTAGCTTCAATGATCCAACAGCAAATGAAAATTGACAAATATTATTATATAAATTATAAAGAACCGCACTTTCACAATATTATTGCTTTTTATAATTGACCCAAACTTATTAGCTTGCTTTCCGTAGTGACTAGCTTCTGATAAATGGTTATGTTATTCATTTCGTATCAGCTCTTTTACATTACACGGTATTGTATTCTAATACATTAAATTTATTAACGTCGATAGTAAAAAGATTACTTGCTTATTGTTATTTATAAGTTAAATAATAATTACTTAAAGTTCTATAAATGATATTAAAAATAAGATACAAATAACAGATGGCAGATCCAATGTGGGTTATGCAATAAAATGGCAATGTTGGAACCAGACTGAAAACTGAATATTTAATGTATACAAACACCATATGGTAAGATATTATTTAAAGAAACGGCTCAGGTAACGAATAAGGATTCCAAACTCAATTGCTGTTAGATTTTATAATGAATTGCATAAAGTAATTATTGCCACAAATTTTAATAAAGTTTATTATGTGGATGAAGTGCTTTTGTACTTTTGAACAAGAAGATAATAAAATAAAGACCAGTATTTTATTTTTGCCAACATTTTTAATATTTAACAAATAAAATAAGTTTTGTGAATATTAAACAAATATAGTTTTTGTATTTATTTAATTTGTACTTTGCAAAGCATATGTATGTTTGAGCTATTTAACACTAATTTTCACGTTCATAATACAATTCTGCATTTAAGTACACTAATTGAAGTATATTGTGTTAATTTGACATTTAATAGAACCAAATTTTTATTCCCCAAATGGAAGAAATAACATAATAAAATTAGCTTTACAGTAGCAACTGAGGTAGGAAAATATTCATGGCACAAATATCGAAAAGAATATCGGATATGAATGTCAAAAGTTTCGGTTTATGAATGTCAATTTGAGCAAACGTGAATAAAAGCCGTAAGAATTAATTTTAAACCTATCAGCATTTTATAATTCTTTAAAAATTTATCAATACATTTGTTGAAGAAATTCAATGATGATCATTGAAGATAAGTTCATTGATGAAATCGGTTTGCCTTCTACGGGAGTGGGCATGGTGGCAAGTGCCTTACTATTGCTGTTTTGCTTTGCTGTTCTAGTAATATATCCAATAACATGCCCAGCTGATAACTCATGCAACGGATATTACAACCTCTGATTAGTGGCTAAAAGTTTAGATTATGAACTAGAGATCACTTGGTTATTTGAATTTAAAAACTTTATTTTGTAATGAAAATGTGAATTTAATCATCAATTAGCTTTATTACCAGCAAGTGGTTGGAATGAAAATTAAATATGAACAATGTAAATAGAACAATGATATCGGCAGGTTTTATTGTTGGGTCTAATTAGATAGTTTCTATTGATAAAATAATCAGTCTAAATTCAAAAAATGAAAAACTAAATTACTCGTGTAGTAGGCAGAATTTTATTTTGGAAAATTAGGCTAACAGCGAAGAAGAAGTTCCGTAAAAAACTACTTTTCCGGGTCGAAGCTATTTTATACGGCTTATCTAGATAAAAAATAAAAACATAATATAAAAAGAAGAACAAAGTAGACAGGAAGAAAACGGAGTTTCATTATAAAGTTTTGATAAAGTACATAATTTTAACGTGAAAAAAGTTCTAAATATTTTTGTCTTTGATAATTGATCTAGTTTTACGTCCAAAAGTGCCGAACTATACTTCATTACACGCAATGTTCTGAGAAAAACTGTTCGAATGTAATCTATAAGTACAAATTTCATGAATTATCTTTCTGTTCTTTCTTTTCGTTCAGAAACGATTAAAAATTTCACGTGTATTATGTGTTTTTAGACTGCTTATGAATTACGGTGAGTTAACCCTATTTATCATGATTTAAAATTCAAAATGACGGATAATTCGCAAGAGGGTTAACCATTGGTTTTAGTAGCATTATGTAAAGTATTAGATTTTCTTGATGCTCAAATTCAAAGCTGTATTAAAAAATAATTTGATAAAAATACTTGTAATTTATGAAACTGAAAAAAAGAGTCGAAACTCGTCTCTCTTTGTTGTCTTATACTACATAAGCCTATAAAGGAAAAAAAAAACTTAATTTAAATTATTTTACCGATAGAGTTCTTATTATGTTTCGTTTAAAGATCAAAGTATTTTAATTTCATTTATCTTAAAAAAATTTTTGTCAGGCACACCATTATTTATTATTCATTACACCATCTCCCTATGAATTTCTGCATACTGTATGTGTTGTGACATGTTGTTTCTTATTTAGTGTATGCGTGTTAAAGGTACAGTTAGATTTAACGTTGCGTAGTTACATTTAAAAAAAAAAAATCGTGAAAAAACACAAGACATCGCAAACAAAATGACTTCTACAATCACAGATTCTAGTTATTTTGTTTTACGAATGTCTATTATTTTGAACTAAAAATTAATTAATTAAATAATCAAACGAATTTTTCGACTGATATTTAAAACTTACATATTACATATTTATTTGTTTATATATAATTGCTAACATACTCACAATGTTGGTGACTTTATTTGGTTTTGAGGGTGGGCGAGTCAGAAAGTTTGAGTGGTTTATTTAAACTTGTTTGGAGTAAGAAGATGTCCAACGATTGTTAAAAACTAATCCACAGAACGTTTATTTATTACAGTACCTTTATACTTGGAGTTGTAACCGGTACTTTAACTACTGTGGGTAGAATCGCTAGACATATCGTTGTTTCGGTTGTCAGGGATATAAAAAATAAGTCAAATGTCTGTATTACATATTATGAAATGTTTCATTAGTAGTGGTTATGTTATACGTAATACAACTCATTTGCAATTGGGTTAGGCTAGGTTAGGTTAACTATAATTAAATGCTCAACGTAGTGAACTAATTATTGCATGCTGAATTTGCTAATTATTCATGGACTGTAAGGTAGGAAGATATGAAACATGTCTGTAACAGTCAAGATAGGGCGAGTCTTAAGCAATCCATGTTACAAGTCTGGGATTTTAAAACTGAATTTCTAAGGACTATATAGTCCTTCCAATTGACACAGCAACTACACACTGTTTTCAACAAATTATGACTATAATATTGTCATAAATAAGGTTACATATCACTATTATAATATTTGTCAAATAATATCATCCAACATTATGATTTGACGTAGAATTTTCCGTGTTATTAGAGGAAGTGCTTTATTGAAAAATACAATCAACCTACAGATATTTCAAGAGAATTTTTAAAACAAAAATAAAATTTACTTATCAATTGTGTACAAGATCTGGCAAAAATACCATTTTTACATTTTCCATAGACTAATAGTTTATGAAGAAGTGTTACATTTCTTCTATAACAAAACAAAAAGTATAGAATGTTTTTTTTTAAAGACACGACTGTAATTCATAATTACTGAGATGGTCATTAGACAATTACCACTGCCCTCGAATACTATCACAGCAGTTCGGACTAGTGAATTGTTACGTTTTTCTGTGTGTTACCTACTTCTTGTCTTCAATAGCTTTAGACGATATGAATAAATAAATAAATAAATAAATAAAATTGATTTGAAGATTACTTAGTGTAAAATAGAGGACGGAATCTGAGATTGTTTAAAATGAGATGCATATTATTTTAGCTAAGAGCTGGAGTGACAAACGCATGGTTCTACTTAAGCCAAAATTAAAACAGCCTTGGCACGAAAACTACGAGTAAAAAACCGATTATTTAAACGAATATATTCACCTCGTGCGAAGTGTTTAGTAAAAGACGGTATCATAATTGGTTTAGCCGTTGAGTCACCGCAAATCTACAACGTACATGATAAAGTTCGGATCTTTATTTACGATTCTGGTTTACAAAAGTTTAAAAACAAAAACAAGTTCAGTTTACAAATGTTAAATATGTAGTACAACTCTGGTGAAACGTGTGAACATAAGCTAATCAATAGCATACAAAGTATAATCCCTAACTAAAAAATTAACAGTTAATGAGATATTTTAATTTTGTAGACGTAAAAATGTCAATTAATTACAAATGGTCTACTTTTATGACTTATATTAAAATTGTTACAATAAACAATATTAAAACTATGGTATAAACAATGTATAACCTACAAGTAAACCCATGTTAATGTATGCAAATATTACTTATACTAAATAGTAATTTTTTTAACATGCAAAATTCAAAGCTAAAATATATAAAGGACTATTTAATATCCCAAAGTCCAGCGAACGACTTAGTCGTTTATCTGTAGAGACGAACTCAGGCTTTAACATACATAAGAAAAGACTTTCGGTTATCAGTTTTAAGTGCGGATTAGAGCCTATCGGAAATAGAAACATAAAATAATAATACAGATTGGATTTAGCATGCACAAATTAAAAATTTGATTGTGTTTAGTTCAACATAGATCCATGAAAGAAAATAAGCGTTGGGCTCACATTGCATCATTAATTATTGAGAAGTTTGGAGAGAAGAGTCGAGAGAATTTTCGAACATAAGACAATCTCAGATATTTTAGTGATTTTAATCTTAAATGTTTGTGAATCACAAAGACCCAATAGGTTGTGATATTCGAAATAACGAACGTCACAATAGGTAATAAACATAATTACAGTCCATTAATTATGCTTCCTTGAAATAAACTTTGCCACGGAACAAAATCAATTAGAGATATTCTACGTTGAAGGATCTGAAGAACTACAAAGAAGAGGAGTAATTTGGATTCTCTTGCTCGTGTCGGTTGTATTATTTTTAGAAATGGAATTCATTTCTTTGCATGAGGTGTGGTGTAGAAGCACTTTTTTTTTGTTTTCACCCCGAGTAACTTCAAGGCCAACCTGTACAATTGATGTCTCAATAAACAATCTGTCAGGTTTCTTCTTCGGAATAGTATAACTGATATTTTAAGATCATCTTTATCTTTCTAAGTAAGAAGAATGTAGGATTTTATAGTTGACTAAGCCCCAAAGAAAATTTCGTTCTGTATGTAAAACGAAATCCATTAGAAGGGCAACATGAATTATTACACAATTCCAACTAAAATAGTGTCAAATATTTATCTATGAATCCTTTATTAGATTGGGTGACTAATAAGTCCTCACCCCACTTTTTCTTACAATTACTTCATATCCATAAAGAATGAAATAAAGTTTCTTGTACTGAATTTTACGATTGTTTATGATAATGGCCGCCATCTGGATTAAACATCGTCATTTAATACAAATTGTAACATGATTGGGTAATTTTTTTTTTCTAGTTGAGTTCTGTGGCATAATATAATTTCTAATATCTGGCTCTTCTATCTTCAGGTATCCACAAAAAATCATGTGTAATTTAAATGTCTTTAAACCTTACCAATCGTAGATTTAATATTGAAATTATTTTTGGCTCATGATATTGCGTAAGACATCGACTTCAATCTTAATGGTGAAATAAATTTTTGATTATAACAGCTTCAAACCATTTTGAAATTATTACTTTTTAAGTTATATAATAATAATTTTTTTACATGTTATCAATATGAAAAGCGTTAAATAATGTAAGTAATTGATAAAAAAAACAGGTTTTAGCATTGCGACGAATATCAATTGTGGTTTTTTGGAGAATTATGTGTCATAAATAATTTAAGGCATTAAATGTGTGTGACAGTATTTAAAAAGTCAAAATTGAATTAGTTTTTTATGGTGTAATCACTTTTCAATAGGTAGAGATCGTAGACAGATGTTAAAACCTTAGATATCATTCATAACAATTGACTTAAATTGGTAAATCTATAATGGCAGATTCAAGATGGTGGCCAAAGTAATTGTAAACATCATAAAACGTAGTACGACAGCTCAGTTATAAACCCATTTGATGCCGAACCTATATGACATAGTCGGGAGGAGAGAACATAACCATACAGTACAATTTATATAGGAAACCTTGGTAAAATAAAATATATACCCAACAAAATAAATTTTGACAAAAGCAGGAAAATCTATCATTACAATTTCATTGCGGGTTCTACTAAGGTAAAGCTTTATTCCACACATAGTAAAGCTTGTGGAGTAAGGCTATAACTACACATGTGTGACTCAGTAATACTGTAAACACCCGTTTTACGACTCTGATTCATGCACTGCAGTTAAAGATATACTGGTTCTAGAGATATTAGGTTGGGCTAGGTTTTATATTCAAAAAATGCAATTGAATTCTTGTAATTAAGGGGGTTTAATGTACTGGATATTACTCAGATAAAGTCGAATCGTGATATAATCTAACTGTAACATTAGATTTTTTTACATAAAAATCTCAAGTGTTTTTATTTGGTATAATATTTTGTAAATTGTGTTCAGCCCTCCCCCTCCCCCCCCAACGAGAGAGTTGAGTTTCATCAAATCTATATATAGGCCCTAATTACAAAAATTAAACAATTCAGAAGCTACGTTGAAATGTTAAATAAACCGAAGAGAAAATTTGGTACTACTGAACTATTTTTATTGCGAACTTCTTACATGCAACGTACATTAAAAGATTAAATACGATGTTCAAATGTACCTGTATTTAAGTGAATATGACAGTTTAGTTAATGATACGTTGTCTTATAGTCATCATGTCTTTGTTGAAGAAATTTATGTAATTAATATTAAATATTCTTAATTTAGACAGATAATGGTAATATTAAGACGTGCCTAATAACGATAGGCGTATTCTGATATCACAAAATAACCGCCTTAAAGAACATGTAAAATATGGGATCAACTAATATTTTACCAGTTATAATATATAATATTAATAATAAAAATATTGGTGCAACTTTGAGTTTATATATGACAGACAAATATAATAAATTACTAATGACACGTTCTAAAACAGGGAAAACAAAACAAAAACAGGTAATGATAGGCAATGACATATCTTATTATATCTTAAGTATACCAAAATCTACCTAATTTAAAAAATTGTGATTTCATTTTGAGTTTTAAGAGGTTTATTTAAAATATGATACATTTTTTTTTAATATCGCATTAAAATAAACAACTCAAGAAACATAGATAGCATATGTTTCATTAAAATTTTATGAAAATATGGATTCTAAACAAGATTAATTTACAAATTCTTTACACTCTAATTAATTTTCCCAACAAATTAATAAAATTTAGTTTTCAGCAAAATACAGTAGAGCAAACATAATGAATCGAATTTTATCTATTCTAAGAGTAATATCGGGCAAAAACAATCAAAATTTGGATTTATCAAATTTATATAAAAAAAATAATCAATACTTTTTGAGAAATAATTGATACTGTTTAATTTGTTTTAATATTATTATTTGTTTGCTAACATTTTAATACAATTTTTTTTTTTAATATGACCGCTATTGTGGGAGATTAAAATTAAAACTTTACTTTTCACATGGCAATCCACATGGTGAAAAATTAAAATTGTCACACCATATACTATGTTTTGAAACAGTACAATTCATACCTCAATGGAAGTAATTGTTCGAATAATGTTCTTTTGAAATATTGAAAATGCAATTTTGTTAAGTGATGAGTCACAGCTTCCGTGCATTCTTTTTAAAACGATTTTCATTTGATATGAAAAGTGGTGTTTCAGGCATTGAATTCGTTTATGTTTTAAATGCGAAGCTGGTTGAGATTAAAGAAGCTGTAAGTTATTTTAGATGTATTAAAGCCGTGATTCTAAGTTGATTGTAGAATAAATTCAAAAGCCCAAATACTTGTTGGAAAATTACTAATACTCACAAAGTGTTTCGAATATTATAATTACAAGCGTTTTATACAGATTATTACAAATAAAAATAAAAGAACGCGTGCAAACTTGCAATAAATTCATAGCAAAAATATAGAAACAATTTAATTATCTTGCTGAAGATTCTGTCTCGGAAGTTGGCAGACTGGGAAATCACCCTACCTAAACCTAACCTTACCATTGACCACGTTATGACAGATAAAGATATTGGACCCATATATTTCCTAAAGATAAAGATATTAGAGGAAGATATTTTAATAGCGAAAAGATGTTACCGAATTGTATGAAACATAAAGTTAGAGTTTATAAATATATTTTTTTCAATAATAAATTGAACACGTCAGAATTCAGGGTTTTCAAATTAATTACAAACCGTATTTTTATATTGTATGCAGTTTAGTAAAATGGTTTTGTTCATAAACATTCCCCTTTCAACAACAGTTTTGGTTAATTTTTAGATATTTGAATTTCTAAGATGGAGCGAATCCCACTTTTGCCTAAATAATTTCTGGTAGTTCTAAACTGTTTAATATGTCCACTTTACGTCTTTCCTTATATTCTGTCAAAGAGAAAATGGTTCGTACATAACTAGTTCATACAATACACACAGTGGTTGCAATGCAGAGATAGACAAAAGCTATTAGAGAACAAAGTTCTTTGAAGAAATGAGTATGAATCTAAACATTCATAAGGAATATTCATATGGAACATTCATAAGGAATTCAACCTAAATAATATAGGTTGAACTCAAAATTATACTTTTTTAATTACAGAATAGTACATTCCTTCTCACGTTAGCTAACGTTTTTATTGTATAAATGTATGAATCTATATAGGATATCAAATTCGTTTTGTACTTAAACATTTATCAGCAAGATCAGGGGTAAAAACTAAGTTGTAGTAAATAATTTAAAAAGAATCGGTTAAATCATATCAAAGAGGCTATTTCAAATGTTATAACAATTAGAACATTTGTTTTTATGAACCAATAGAATTTTATATTTATAAAAAAAATATTATTATAAATGTATTATTAAATTTACTGCACTAATTAAATACACGTTTTCAAAGCTTTTATGTTCATTTTATTTAAACAAATTATTTTATCACAACCTTATCTTTTTGCTTTAATCCTAAAATTATTAATTGCAATAAATTTTGACAGCCCTTCTATCGCAAATAAGTGCAATGTATACATATATTTCGAAAAGGAATACATTTAAACATCTTTCATGAAATTAAAAAGTAATAAAAAAAGACAATTATTGTCTTTTCAATAATTTGAAAATTATTTCAAAATTTCATCCTAATAGGGAGAGGCAACGAACTCCGTGGGGACTACGGAGAAGGGCAGCTAAAGTATAGAGATGCCAATTTTATCTCTAAATAATGTCTACTTGTCTTCCTGTTGCCCTAGTTGAATTACCCAGCTGGTGGCACGGCATACGCCGACTAAAGGACAGCTTAGCTTCGAGAATACAGATTCTGGATACGAGGCAACCACCAGATTCAATCTCTTATAACTCGATATTACTGCCTCTAACAAAGATCTTGAATTACTTATGGAGCACTCTACCTATAGAAACCAGCATCTCATAAAAGGGTGATTCCAACACACAACATTCGAGTAGATGGGGAAGTCGGACAACAAACCTAGAAGTGAGTCGTCCTCAATTTCATGTCTGTAACTTCGGTAACAGTTCTACTTTAATGATTAAAAGTAAGTGACAGGATAAAGGCATTGCTTATAACTCAGAACGTGTTTCTGAGTTCATAACGGAGTGCCGTGTCTCTGGTGAAGTCTTGCTCTGAGATCACAGATATATCTGTTTCTGCAACAAGACCGATCAGCATCTCCCTCAATTCAAATCCCTCAATTTCAAAACTGATCAATTGATTATTCTATGCGACTGACTTTTATCCCGTGGTTTATTGATACCATAAAGGTTCAGTTATGCTCTAAGATTGATAAATAGTATGCGATATAAAGGATGGAATCTTGGCTGCAAATAATCATGATAACCGTCCTTTGAATTACAGACACAATTCCAATGACACTTTATAGAGTAAAGGTCTTTAATGTAAGAGAGATAATGTTAGAAGAGAGATAATGTTAGAAGACTATTTAAGTTTTTCAAAGATAGTAAGTAGTAACTGGAAGGAGTAATACGGATTTCAGTTTGCACATAAAAAAAACTTGAGTAATGGAGCAGGTTCACAAATGAAATAAACGCAGCTCGATTACAACACGTTTTGGCTTTTGCTCCGTGAATTCTATGCTCTTGGAAGAACAGAACGAACTGAGAGTCAATCCTTTATAAAGCACGATTGTTCCCTAGGAAAAAGAACTTGGATTATTTTCCTGTCTAAAGTTGGGGAAAACTTAGCTGAGCATTTCCGGGTTTGTCATGTATTTTGGACTAAACTTTGATTGCTAGCTTACCTGGAACGAGGAATTGAAAAAAAAGTATTTAGCAACCCCAAATGGGCGCTGTAGGCGTAAAGACAACTTTATGGCACAAAATGAGGCATTAGGCAGCGCATCGCTTTTTTCTTGTACTGGGCAATAGAGAGGCCTCACGTGTTCTATGTTGTCATGTGTGGTGGCAGACTACAGAATGCAAGGAACTATCTAGACTATAAACTATTGTTTATCTACAACTGAAGCCTTTGTTAGTACATCTATCTATAGCTATTATAAAGGTTCTTCTAATACTTCTGCAACTGGATATTTTCCTAATGGTAGAGGAACGGAAATAGACCTATGGGCTTCAAGGTTCAAAATTCTGGAAAATTGGAACATCTGTAACTAGTCACGCCACTATAGTCGATTTATCTCTAACAACTCTTTGTTGGACATGCCACCTGATGGAAACTGATTTTTTTTTAAAGTTGATATTTGCTCACGCGATGAATGAAAGAGAATAATAACAGGTGACTGATGACATGGTACACAGATGGTTAACTAATAGGACACATATCTGATATTGGTGTATAATCACGTATATCAGGACAGTCAATCAGTAAAAGTCTTGGAAGTCACTTTACTATTTTCCAAACTGATATATCAGCCATCGTGGGATGCGAACAAATTAGGATTGGTAAAGGGATACTCTGATACGCTTATATTAATTCTATAGGACAGTCAGTGCGCCCTCTAAGCCCTTGACTCAACCAAATCTCTTACAGGCTTGAATGGGATTGTGGGGATAGTCTTATCACACTTGCCTGCGTCAACATGATGCACCTAAGCTAGATGCTAGGGCACAGAGGTGTCGAATACAACGAGCATGCGCACAAGTTAGCAATATAGGTACATTGCTACATTTTTTATGGCCAGAGCCTCACTGTGGCATAAGCAGATCAACTGTCTATAATGACATTACAAAATGGTCTAGAGAAGACACGTTCTCCAATTACCGACTGTCTGATGAGCCTAAACTAAGGACGCTTTAAGCAAGTTATTGCATTCATATAGAAAATATCAATTTCAGAAAGCACCTGGGTAAATTGGGCCTTATTAAGAAATATGACATGTGCACGATATGCAAACAGTCAGATGAGACTGTCAAACACATCTTTCTGTAATGTGAGATATTGGTGGTTAATAGAAAATAGATTGAAGCCCTTCAACTGCAGGAGGAAGTTGATCCTGATATTGGACAAAAGCTGTTCAGGCTTGAGGAAGATAGCTCATGTTGGGTTTACAGGGGAGCACAATATGTCTTGGTTGTAATGCAGAGCCCTCAAGTCCAACTCCCCAAAAATAATCTAATCTACTGAGAGGAAAAATTGAGTCCACTCCAAGAGGTTCCATGGAGATATTTCTTACTATTCGATAAATTACCGAGTAAAATCAAATCTCCTTACTCGTGTAAGTTTGACACATATATAAAATTTTACCGATACCATCTAATTTATACTAGCCTCATGTTAGGGTGTAAGTTAATAAATTAAATTATTTTTGTACCAAATTTGCCAAAACATTAAATTCTAGATTAAATGCAGGAAGTGGTCACGATCTTCATGATTACATGTATCCACCATTCTTGCTGTTTTTCTTCCAACTTTTTTTAGAGTTTGTGGCCGGATATTTAATACATCTTGTTCAGTATTGACCTTCAGTTGTTCAAGTGTTCGTGGTTTATTACTGCAGGCTTTTTCTTTGAGGTAACCCTACAGTCAATGCAAGAGTGCTTTGTGGCAATAAGACACAGCCTTTTGGTAATTACGCGATCACCTAGTAATTCATTAAAGACTCATTCCATAATGAAGTACTCTGTATTAGCATTTGGATTGAGTAGTAGAATAGGACTTTTGTGATAGTATGTAGGATTGTTTTATTAATTTTGTTGTTGTATCTCTATAACATAAAGTAGAGGTTTTAGTCCTTGTACAACTTAAAAATTCTCTTAATTTTTTAATCACATTTCTTATAGTACAATAGTACATAAAAGTAATAAAACACAATAAATTTCACAAAACGGTATTCAAAAAATTTCCATCTTTACTATGAGTCACTATCAAGTTTATAAAACATATTTTTTTTCACCAAATGTTACAAAAACACGATTTTCCACAAAAACCATACAACGTTTAAAAATCTTATTGTAAAATGTATTAAGGAACTTTACTGAATATCGTTTTATCCCTAGCCAATACAATGCATTACAAATGTGCATTGCCATAGATAAATGTGTATAGTGTATGGAAATACAATTTAATAACATATATCCCAAAAAACATAAACTATTCTAAAAACACAATATAACCGAGATCAGCATAATAACATTGATAAGTTCAATTGATAATTCAAACAACAACATGACATATGTTTTTTTTTTCATATACTGTATATAAAATTATCTTAGGAATTTAACATTTATAACATTGGCAATATTTTTTATCATATTTTGTATTATTTATGTGTGGTAAAGTTAGAAGAATGAGTATACAAAGATGAGTAAAATTTTCATTTCATAAACAGGATTTAAGTAAATGGTTACGAAAAATAAATCCCAATATAAAGTGCATATTCCCTCATCATAAAGAGATGGAGAGACAGCTTATCTCGACTAAAACACACATGTTCAGACCTTTCCCACAATGTAAGTCTAATCAGCTAATGTGACCTGAGATAATTAGTTTACTTTCCTTCCCTTAAACTAATTTAAATTTAATCTTACAGTCTTACTAAATAAATTAAAAATAAAGAGTGTACGTCAATAACTGCAATTGAAAACAATCCAGCAGTTTGGGTTTTAGAAATAATACATAGTCTAATATTTTGATTTGCATGTTTGCGGTATTGAAGTCATATATGATTATTAAATAATTTATTATTACTTGCGAATATATCTGTCACTTGACATCTTAATCGTATTAAAAGGACGAAAAGTTTCGGAGCAGTAACTTCATTATCAGGTTCACTCCGAAGAAATCGTCGCACTTTAAAACAAAAGTACGTAAATTACAAGTTACACATAAATATCACACACTTGAAATCAGGAAGGTTAGATGTGCTCCACGAGGAAGATGACTTAGAAACATGTCGTCTTTTTAATAAAACCGGAAGTCACGTAACAGATACATACGCAGATATATTCAATTATTTAATACAAACTATGGTCATATAGATGGGAAATTTTTCAATTGTTGAATGAATTTGGTCATAGATAACATTAAACGGAATTTCTCTGTTAAATTGATTTAAATAATTTGAACCAATGAACAAAATATGTTGATAGTATTTTGTCATACACTTATAGTCAGTAAAATACAATTTTACTGACTTATGAGATTGAAATAAATAATTATTTTAAATTAATATGTAATAATTCTATTTATTAAAGTGAATACTCATAACGTTTACTCACAAAATAGCATATTTAAGTAAGTAAAATGTTAGTTTAACTTTGCTTTTTAAAACAAAGAAAATGTCAAAATTGTAGAGGGGAATTAGTTAAAAAAAAAATGATGAACTCTGATGTAACCGGGAAGTTGATTTTTTCCCTTTTTTTAAATGTAACTGAGTGGGAAACCGAAAAAAAAAGAAAAAAAAGAAAGAAAAAAACTAAAAGAAGCAAAATCGGATTGGAGCTTAGCTGTTAAAGTGAATTTTTGGTGCATTTTATGTCCTTCGATACACTATTTTTGAAATATCTCCGGCTCTATGGGTGGTAGAAAAAAAAAAACAGAAAAAAACAGAAAAAAAGAAGAACAAAAGAAGAACAAAATACTAGAAATGACGGAACTATCGAAATGATAGGGTATAGAACATTAAGAGTACAGTACTTCTTAATCTTAAGATATTCCAATTTATAGATTTTTTTTCAATAATAATGCAAATATAGTGTAAGAATCATCATTTCATCACGAAAATTAGACTATGTGGTTTTAAACTAAAAATCGATCGTCAAATTTGGGGGGGGGGGACGAATTGTAACATAATGAGAAGTGGTAATAGAGCAGACTTGATTTTTTTTTAAATCGTCGGTTTGTCCTACTTTATAGTGAACATATGCAAAAATTTGTTTATCAAGGTAAAGTGTTATTTTTTATTTAAAAAAAATAATAGTAATATTTTTCAGTAAATCATGGACGGATGTAGAAACGAAGTCGCCCATTTTAGAAATTTCAACATTTAGTTTGGTTATTTGATTGAGAATGACATTTAAATAAAATGTTTACGGAAATCTGGTTAGAAATATACGTTATATACAGAAAACCAAATATGGTTCTATTAAAAAAAAGCACTTTTACCTTGATAAACAAATTTGTTTATATATATTCACAAGAAAGTATGTAAAAAACAAACAAAACAAAAATTACTCCACGACCACTTCTCATTAAATTGCAAAGCATTAAATTTATTTCCAAAATGGCCAATTGTGGTCGTAAAAATTATTCTTTATTTGGAAATTTGACCACCTATTTCTAGTGTATTTTGTCCAATTTTCGTGAAGATCTGATAATATTTACCCCATTTGTGGTATTATTAGTAAAAAAAAAAAATTATATCCACAAATTCCAATTTTTTGAGATTTGGAAGTCTTCTCTTAATGTTGCTCTGATCAACCATTTCAATAGTTTCTTCATTTCTGAGTATTTTCATATTACTACAACTCATAGAGCTGAAGATATGTTAAAAAGTAGTGTAAAATACAAGTGTGAACCAAAAATGCAATTCTAAGCACTTTTCTAGCAAAGCTCCAGTCCAATTTTCCTTTTTTTTCGTTTCCCAATCAGTTGCACACACATAAAAAAATCAAATTGTCCGTTGCATTACTTTTATATTCTAATTTCCTTCTACTAAAATGTTTAAAACTATAATTATATAAGCATATAGTTTTAAACATTCAGAAATTTAAGGACTGTTGACATAAACTTAACGATATTCAAATGCAATATTAATTACACTAATATAAATCAAGAAACATAAAATGTCAAATATCAGATAAAATCATTATAGATTTTACGTTTTAACTGTTATACAAAGGATATAAATTGATTAGTACATAAAACTTGTAAATTGTGAATAAGCGTTTTACTTAAAACTTTTAATATGATCCAATGTGTTGGAATATTACTTGAAATGAATAATAAAATTACAAATGTGCTTCTTTTGTCTGTTTTCGCGAAACGTCATGATGAACTCGTGTTTTAGTGACAGACTTAAAACAATTCCTTCATTAACGAAGCGTTAATTTCGTTCCAAGATTAAACACCTAAGGTTGGATTAGAAATTTGGATATATATTTTGTTAGTTATTAGTCGATACCTTAATTAAGCTGTTTAATTTAAAAATTAACTTCAAAAATATTAATCTATGTTAATAATTGTATTATTCCATTATTTTTATTGTTGAGATATAAAAAAAGTAAAATTGTATGTACAATTTATCACTTACAATATTAAATTTATAAAGTACACAAATATAAAATTTTACTTCATCGAATAAAAATCTAATTAAAATATATCAAATATCGATTTATTCTAAAAATCTTTTACAATGTTAAAGAGAGAAATTACAGTAATGGTTATTAACAGAAATGTTTGTAATTCTACTTTCTTTATTTTTGACAAGATGTCTAAAACAAACCTATATATAAAGTATATATAATAAAGTATTTCCTGTTTTTATTTTTTTTACACAAATAAATGAAATAAAGAAGTCTTTTGGTACACACAAAAATAATAATAAATTTACAAATAGACTAAGGATATGCAATACAGGTATGAAAATAATGGCTCCCGTAAATAAAATGCAGTACGTTACACACGCGTACATCGGTATATTTCAGTATTGAAATTTATATAATTTAAATTTTATAATATTACGTTGCCAAAAATAGATCAATAATTGGTAAAGTATTATAAAATTAGCCATAGAATGCTACAGGGCACAGATGTGATCTCACAACTGATAATAAGCAGACTCATCAGCTGCAAGTGTCAAACACCCAACAAGTGTCATTTTGTCAAAATAGTCAATATACTGCATTATTAATACCGAACTATTGAACCCAATTTATTGTTTAATAAATAGTTCCATCAATCTGAACCTATTTACATGTGAGCAAAATGAAAATACTATATGTTAAAAGCCATAAATATCAAATCATTGAATTTCATTTTAATAATTACAAATGTTAAACTTTAATTAAGGCTGTTATAACACATTAATTATAACTTAAGAACTAGAACAATTATTATAACTTTATTAATTTAGAAAAAAACAATGTTTTTCTATCAACTTGTCATTAAAATATATATTACAAATAAAAGCTAGACTCTATATATACACAATAAAGGACATTTATAGTCAATAGCTCGCTATATATAATTAGCGGCTACATAATATGTGACTATAATTAAACTTTATATAGAAATACATGGGAAATATTACAAATTATACATAGTTTAAGTAATTAAAACAAGAAACAACCCTTATGTCGTTATATTAAGAATTAGAAAAAAAACAACGAGAAATTTGTCTCTAATCTCTACAATCATAGAAATATATATTGTGCAATACATTACGTTTAATTAAATTTGTACTTGTGGATACAACATCTCCTCGTGTTCATCTTATTAGAGAAAAAAGATTGTCGGGCTCTATTTATTAATGTTTATATTTGTATTGTCTGTCTTAAATTTTGTTCTAGGGTTAACATCAAAAATTGAAATGTCGAACTCCATAGCGTGCCACTAGGTCACCTGAGTTCACAAATTACTGACATTGGCATATAATAAATCCAGACGTTTTTCGTATAGACGTAGAAAATACTTGAATGGAAATTTATCATAAAATCTCCAAATTAATTAAAGAATCTTCAACAGGCAATTTTTCAGATCCATAAATTTAACTACTATCGTTTATGGTACAGTTTTGCTTTTGAATATTAAAATGTAACTCTTTTATCAGAGATAGAGAAACATACATTTTTTTATATACATTTGTATTTCATCTGGCTACGTTAAGAAAAATCGTAATAGCTTGTTTACAACCAAACATTCCTTGTTTTAATTCAGTAAATGCGTCTTGAGTTAAATTCAAAATTAATACTGTAGTACTTTACGGTTTCTAATAAACTAAGCATTACTAATACAAAAGCATCGGAAACAGGACTGATAGAGGTCCTCACGTACAAGTACGAGACTTGTTTCCAAACTTAATCTCTAATACTTTAATCAAAGCTGAAGTGGAGGTTTACTATAAGATGTACGTCTGATAATATATCTGTGTAACAGTGCCGTAATCTCAGAATCTATATTTTACGACATTTACTTAAATATCCGATCATCACTTGTTCTTAAAAGTATATGTATAGTTCTCAGGCTAATTCGTTTAAAATAGGAGTTTACTAAACAGAATTTAAAACATAAATTTCAGAAGAAATGAAGTTATAAGTAATAAACTATATTCGCTATAGAAAAAACTACTTTTCGAATAACAGCTACAAATTAAAGATAATAAATTATCCGATATTCGTAAAATTCAGAAGTCCTTCTCGATTAGAAGTCAAAATCATAACGATGGCCTTTCAACAGATTCTACCAGGGAAAGGGTAAGAGACTAGAAAATATATGACAATCATCACATTTTCAATGCTGCAAAACGTTCTTTGTCAATCGTTGAATGACGCCCGAACAGGAAGGAGACAATATGAGGTAGCCACTAACGAGCTACAGTTGCAAAAGATCAGGACAGAGTTCAGATCCCAGCGACGTCGTGATACGCCTCAAACAAGATCGTCCAAGCTCGACGCTATGATTCTTGATATACATTGCTCCTAAGATTAACTTCTTTTTTCTTTTTTTTTTAATTATAGATTGCGTTTGACGTCGTGCCTTACCTACAATAATAAATTTAGAGGTTCTTTAAATTGTAGACATTACGCATACCCCTCGGTATGTACCCCTTATGTATATTCAAGGTCGGAGGCGAAAATTATTACACAATGTCTATTTAATTTAAGTTATATAATGCTCGTATAATTAATTACTTTAATAGCTAGGATTCAGTTAATAAGTTGGCTTATTTGTAATTTCCTTGTTTGCTGACGTCGCCCTTATGATCAATGTGAGTAGATCACTAATCTGCACAAACTCAGATGTAACTGACTAATGTAAGTTATACAGATAAGAAGAACCTTTCAAAAAACCGTTTTGTAAAGCTGGCGCTTTGAATTGATCGGTTTTTCTTTTATCACAAACCTATTTACCAACATTAAAAGATAGCTTATCTAAACATATTTACAAAAAAGTAACTAAACATAACAGACCATTTTAGCCACCATTGGTCACAGAGGGTCTTAGATATTTTTCTCTACTATCACTTTCAGTTTTCCTTGGCCTACTTTAAGCCATGAGATATCATCTCCTACAGTATTTAAAATGTAAATTATTTTGCACCTTTAAAATATTTTATAAAATATGTACTTTTTGAATAAATTCAAAGTATTATTTTTATTAGTTGCCATTTTGAAACGCCTGAATTTATATTTTCTAAACAGAATAATCGCTTTCAATACTAAAACACAAAAAATTGTCCAAGTTTTGGGCAGATATTAGTTCCCTATTTTTTGCAATATTTTATGAAAAACACAACATGGTGACAAAGGTAATATGTAGCGAATTGACACTGTTTTAAAATGATAAATTTAATTTGTTGTTTATTATACATTCCCGAATCGGTTCCTTGCGTTTTTACGCTGCCTACCGGGAAAATATACATGTATACATGTATACATTTGAACATTCTTAATGTATTCAAGGTTTCATGCATGTCATTTGTTTAATGGTCCCAGGTTGAAACTTTACCCTTAGTTGGAGAAGTTCGATAAAAATACATGTCCAAATAAAATGTCCTATTCACAATCGGATATGAAATGACACTCCGGTCAGATAGAAGTATAAAATCAACTTGTAAACACTGTTATTTTAATATCGTTTTTTTCTTTTAATGAATAAAGACTCTATTTATTAATATTTTGATTCTAAGACGTATAAAATAATAAACATATAGACCATAATTTTTAGCATGCACGTGATATATCAATTTGTAGTGCAGAGTGTTTACCTATCGATTGCGAGCACGAGTGTTCTGTGATGGCATATAAAGTGGAGCAAATATTTCAAGAAGGGAGTTCTGTTATCGGGATTCGATATTGCAATGGACTGAGTTCACGGTTGCAATCATGAAACATATTTTTGTATAAAATGATAAACGTAGTTTATGTCCCCGTCTATCTTAACATGTTTATGTTTCAAACACCAACAGATTACTCGCTAAAAAAGATTAAATAACTTTTTACTTGTCTTGTATTCTTCACATGTAAATTTAATATTAAATACATTACATCGTCTTTAGGTCAGAGAATAAAATAAAATAAAATAAGTCTTTTACAACACAAAGTTAGGACGGAGGATTTTCTCTTCTAATTAACCACAACAACAATCTTTCTCTTTTAACAACAACAATAGTAATAATTAAACCATAATTAATATTACCATACAATTTGTACGTCTAAAATATACGTGAATTAAATAAAACCTGTTATAGTAATATATAAAATAATAACTATATAAGAAATAAACATATTCTGCTGATTTACAAATACATTTAAGCAAATAAATAAATTATTAGAAATAATAAATAAACCAAAATAAATGTTTTAATAATTAATAAAACAAAGCACTACCGCACAAGCTTACATTCCAGTACCAACCAGTACCGAAAATAACTCAGAAGCAATAAACTGTTATAGACCATCAGAAAACTAACACCTTAATGTATATGAACTACTATAGACCATCACAAAATTAACAAATTAATGTCCATTTTAAACAGACTTTTTTTAACGCGTTACACAGCCTGCATTTTCTTAGACTAAACGATTACCAGATTAAGTAGTAAAGATGATTACGTTATAATTCACATTTGAAAAAAATACAACCAGATACATTTTGATAAATACCGAGAAAATATAGTGGGGAGAATTAGAGAAGTATACAAATTAAAGAAGAAAAAAAAAATTTGAAATATAATTATCTCCTTTATGTTAAAACTGAAATAAAACAATAATTTTAAAATAAATTAGTTGCTAGTTAGGTTTACTGTCATGCCATTAGTTACGGTGATACAATAACTGAAACATGGAAAAAGTAATGCCTTCACCACCTGCACATTTACATTAACTGGCAACAGATTTTTTAAATTTAACTTCGCATACCAACAAATACATAATTAATGTATCACTGACATAGTCATTCCAATCTATTTTTAAGAGTAAAATGGAATTTCGTAAATTTATTACAAGATATTTCATTTCCGTATTTTGGTGTAATAAATATTATTCATAAGAACAATTCGTCTATCACAATTCAACTAAAGATAGGAGATTAAAAAAAATCAACTACTAAAAGAAACTCTAAGTTTTTATATTTAATATTAGATATAAAATTACATATTTATAACTTTTTATGTTATGGTTTCAGACAGATAAACCCCCCAAAAAATCATATATATATATATATATATATATATATATATATATATATATATATATATATATATATATATATATTACCTGTGTGTATAAATTATAATTAATTGCTGAATTTCGACACTAACAGATGCACTTTAAAAATGTTTCAGAACTGTTAAACCTATCCCCTTTCATAGAGTCTCAATACTGAACAATAATCTTGTTTACTTTGCTCATTCAATCAAATTTAATTTTAAAAAACTTAATTTAATGTTTGATATTATTACGGTATAATAGTTACTACTGTTTTACTAGTTCCATGTTAAGAGGCGCATATAATTCATTAATCATTTCGTACGTTGTTTCACTGCTATTTTCTAACTCTATCAAATAAATTATGCAAACACTCTACTATAATAGTAATTCCTGTAAAAGACAGACATTCTAAGGGAATTGGGTTATTTGTAGAACACTAATTAATTAGTTATATTTTAACACATGGCTGATGGATATGCAGTATGTTCTACGAACATGCTGTATTTCCCTTATATATATAATTGTCTTGAAGTAAAGTATTCATGTTGTTCTTGGAATATAGGAATTCTATAAATTTAATATCAACGTAGACACAGAAGATACAATTTACTAAGAGAAGAAGCTAATTTATTATTCACCACGTAAAAGACAATTTTCAATTGATTACTTTATGTTAAACATAAACACTTAGGAATTTACTTATGATATATGCTACTAGGCTACATTGGTGTGTTCTAGTTTCAAAATTGATAATGAGAGTTGATTCATACTCTCAAAACTTCGAGAATTAATTTACTATTCAGAAATAATGGCAAACATCTAATTAAACCATATTAATAATCCATCATTATCTAATGTCTTTATAACTAGAACAATTATATTCTTTTGGCAAAACAAGTTATTTGAAAGGTTAAAGAATGTTGTTTATGCTGCTAGTTTGGTGTTCCTCAAGAGTTAGACTTATTGCAGATTTTAATAATATCTACGAATAATTGTTTTGAATATTCTGTTCTAAAATTTAAGTTTGATTTCTAAAACTGATGTTTCTATGATTTCGTTTCTCTATATTTCCATAGAACAGCTGTTTTATATTACTGATAATGGGTGAGAGAAACAGACAGGTGATAATATATCACCAAGAAACAAAAACGTGTTATTTACCAGAGGGATGAATTCTGATAATTACTCCAGCGTAAACGTAAAAATAAAGGTATTTTGTAAAATGTAATTTATATTAACAAGAGTAAAAAATTAATTAATTTAAGAAAATTAAGTTCAGTTTTAAGATGGAGGTTGTGTACTTTGATGCTCTTGTAAGTATATGAAAGTACTTAAGCAGGTTTTAATACATTAATTATATTCTATGTTTCTTCGAAACATGAGGAAAAGGTAGTTCACATGCCTAAAGTAAATTACTCATTAGTAGTTTGTAATAGACTAAGTACATTCTATGAAAACATGTGAATTTAATAATATTTAGTTGCATCATTACACAATTATAAATTTCTTATAATATAGGGCATCATTTTACTTATTTAATTAATAAGAATGACGTTTGTGCAAAGATTGTTTGAATTTTTACATAATGTATAATCCGCACAATTGCAAGAGTTTTGTCTGCAAGTTATAACAAACGTTATTGAAATTTTGGTTAAAATTATGTATATCACTTAATAATTAATTATAATGTACTGTACTGTATATTTATTCAAAGAGGAATTTGAATTGTATTAAATAATATAAAATGTATTACAAAAAATCTAATATCTTGAACTCCTCTTACCGCTTGTTTTAAAAATAACAACGTATGATTTAGTTAGGCCTAAAGAAAAACACAGTTATGTTACGTTAGGTTAGGTTTAGTTTGGCCTAAAGAAAAAAACAGTTACCTAAGATAATGGGGGTTATATAATTGTTCATTCAATATTTGACAAGAAACAAATCAAATGAATAGTTTTGTGTAGCTCATTACTTGTATTCAAATTTCCAAATGAAATAACACTCTCTACAAGCATTTTGTATAGTTCTGAAGTGGAACAGACATACAGATAAACATTTGAACTAAGTAAATGTTTTTAACCAGTTACTCTAAAATTCCTGTAAAAATACGAATATAGAAATGAACAAAACATTTAATAAACTAATTATGCATTTGAAATGAAGAACACTTATGGAAAATATAATCACCAAATGAAAGAAAAGGCGAAGTTTCACAACAAACACTTTATTTATTTAAGTCGATGCAAAGTGTCGGTAATTACGTAAATATTTTTACTTGTTACATCTTCACAAATCTTTTAAGAAGATTTTTACAGATATAAATCATTAATACTTAGTATAGAAGATATAAAGTGTTTAATGTGGACATTTTTATTTTCATTCATTTGGTAATTAAAGTAATTAGTTGATAATAATATACCATATCAATGTGTCCCAGAGGGAAAATAGCGTAACTATTACAAAATAGATACTACCCAGGTTAGTATTTTTAAAGGAAGGTTAATATACTTCCTGGCGATTAATATATGTCACATCACTATTATGAACTAATGTTCCTCATTATTTTTCCTTTTTAAAGACTTTTTGGATCATAACTACGTAATACAGTATTACATATATAAATAAATCCAACCAACCCGCTCTTTTTATTAATATAATTATACATCATTGTTCAACAAATTACAAAACAACATTTTCTTCAACAATTTCACTTCATTTATATGAGATATTCTTTAGTTTTTAAAATACATTGCTATATATTTTTTGTAATAAAAGTTGTTCAACTAACATCTCTGACAAGTTATGTGTAGAAATTATTGGATTCAAATTAACTTATTAAAACGAGGGGCGTTCTGAAAGTTCCCGGATTAGACCTGCAGGAGACAGCTCAGAGATAAGATAATGAAATTATATTTGTGAGGATATAGCATAAGATGTGTAGACAAGATAAGGCTGATTTGAACTGTCTTCGTACACCAGTATTCCTGAGAGCACCGTTTCAATTAGATGTGTTCTCAACCATTTAGTACAATGTCACAAAGTAGTTTTGCAGTTTAGAAAAATCAGCTGCATAGAGCCTTGGACTCTAAAACAACTGGCTTTCTTGGTTTAACGGACATGAGACTAATGTCTCTTGAAGACGAGCCGCGTAGTGGAAGCCCTTCGTCAGCCAAAAATGAGGAAAATGTTGATAACGAGTGTGAGATAGTTCTTTCTGATAGAAAAATTACAATCATAAAGTTAGAATATGAAGTTGACTTGTATCGTGGAACCATTCATAAAATAGTGACTAACGAATTGCAATGTTTGTTCAACATATTATCTGAAGTATTTAACTGCATATCAAAAAGGATTTCGCATATTTCTCGTTGGGAATCTCTTTGAAATAAGTTAGCAGGATCCTACTTTACTGGAAGAAATTTGTAACAGATGATGAGCTATGGGTATTTGATTACGATCCAGAGACAAAGGTACAGTCGTCAGTGTGATACTCCAAAAGTTCTCTTTGCCCGAAGGAATCGCGCCTGGTGAAATCAAAATAAGTGTTCCTCCATGTATTTTTTGACATTAACGGTATAGTGCATCATGAGTTTGTACTGTCAGGACAAAGTGTTACTGGCGCTTTCTATGTGCAGATTTTGTAATGATTGTACGATAAACTCCAAAGAAAGCGACCTGACAACAACCTAACAATGTTCCTTCATCATAACAACGCTTCGAGCCACACGTCGCTAACTGCGCAGGAATTTATCGCCCATAAACGAATCCTGCTTATTAGTAAACGACCTTACTCACCAGATATCCCTCCTTTTGACTTTTCTTTTCATTAATGCAACGGGGACACAAAGGAAATCGTTTTGCCACTTGGAAGACATTAAATCATCCGTCATAGATGGAATGAGGATGATTCTACAAAAAGCCTTCCCCCGATGCTCCCAACAATGCTAGGAGTGATGGAAGAAATGTGTATATGTGCAGAAGAGTCCTTTTCAAAGGGAATAGTTAACAGTGACCAAATCCCTTATTGCTTTAGTGTAATTCAAAAATACCAGGAACTTTTTGAATGGCACTCGTATATTATTCCAAACTTCTAAGATCAAAATGTAGTTGAAATATTTGGAAAGACAATACTACAAAGTACATCAGCATATTAAATATAAATATAGTTTCCAAGATAATATAAAAGTTGCGGTTGCTGGTTTAATTAGTCTAGATGTAGAATACTTTTCCTGGAATATATTCAACGTTTAAAATACTTTTTCAATTTGCTTAATACATTCTTATTGTAAAAAGTAATGACAAACTTTAATGAATGTATTACTATCTCTAGCCATTAAAATACAATACTTATGCACATTATTATAATTAAATGTAGAACATGTAAACACATGAAATTAATACATTTAAAAACCAAAAAGCGTAAACTTATTTTCTAATAACACAAATTAAGGTAGTGACAGGATAACAAACATTTATTTTACAACCATTAAAACGGTACAGGATTGATGTATTTCCACACAAAACTATATTTAGCAAAGAATTTTAACGTTTACAAGGTTTACAATAATTTAAATGTTATTTTATTTTATATTTAAACTTAGTGTGTGAAAGTTAGTAAACTTGTTATTTTATAAACAATATTTAAATAAATGTTTATTAAATGTTATTGATCTGGTTTATTCGGACGTTTGTTATTAGTTGATTATACAATACTTAATAAACACATATTAATAGAGTATGTATATTGCAACCCACTCGATACCCAAAAAAATAAATTAACGTGGGATTAAATATTTTTAGGGCTGTACAATTTTGATAGCTTAGGTCTTGTTTCAACTCTGAATTATTTCCTTAAGTTAGTAAATTTAGCTTTAGTTTTAAACATAGCCATACATATTAGGCTATGGTGATTCTTGTCATGTTTTTCGTGATTTAAGTTTCACTTGATAACGAGAGTTGATCTATTCACTCGAAACGTTGTAAATTCGTTTTATATACACAAATGATTCTAAATACGGAAGGAACAATAATATGGAAAAATCCATCATTAACCAATAATATTAAAGCAATAAATATTTGGATTCGTTTAAACAGAATATGTACATAATATAATTATCAAAAGAACGTAACAGTTTAACATTGACAGGTGTTTTTATATTTTAATAATTATGATTTATATTTCAATTTTGTATGAGATTATACAAAAAGATAAGTAATGTTTTCATTTTACAAATAACATTTAGATATATGGTTATGAAAAATAAGCTCCAAAATGTAACGTATTTTCCCTGTTTGTATAATGAGAAGGAGGGCCAGCTTATCTCGACTGAAACACACACACGATCAGACCTCCTCCACAGTATACGTTTAATCAGCTAATGTTACTGGATATAATTAGTTTATTTTCATTCCGTTAAACTGACTAAAATATAACTTTACAATAATTGTACTGAATAAATGTAAGACAAGATATGAATATATTAGAAACGTAAGTTTAGTTAAATAGCGCAATAGTCAATGAGGCCAGTCGACTATCAAGTTTACCAAGTTGACACCATTCATTTAAAAAAGGAAGCGATTAATAGAAAGGGATGAAAATCGTGGCTGCCGTTGATACCATCAAATTTGGGATGATTTCAATAAGAAGGGCATTTTTGTAGAATTTTCCAATTTATTAGTCTACTAGAAGCTTTGAAAAGTAGGATGAACTGTAAGTTGGTGGATTTTAATGGAATAAAAAAAAATTATTAGTTGACTTTATTTTTTTGTTGATTGTAATAATTTATTCACCGTGTATATAATAAAACATGTGTCAAAAATTCCTGATAATGAGTCTTCGTCCGAGTATGAGGACGAGCGGTAATCAGACAACAAAATTAAACAACTCATAACAATAAATAATAATAATACAAACAGTAAGAATAATAGTAATAGAAGAATTGAAAATAAACATGTACCAAGCAATCGCCACTATGCATACAACTGAGGGATATAGTGGGGGAAAAGGGTTAACAAAGACAAACCTAGAAAAATTACATACCTTTAGATTCCGTTAGAAAATCATTAATATGTAATACAACATTCATTGAACGCTGCAGTGAAATTCATTTTTTTATTATAAAGAAAAATACAGGTACAGAAATTAAAAACAGGATAATTGCAGTTTAGAGGAATAAACTTAATGTGGTTAGGGGATTATCAATTAATAATATCCATATTGGTTAAACGATATTCTAAGCTCTATATGAATGCCATTACTACAACTTACAAATGAGCGGCTGGTGTCTGTTTTAACCGAAACGTCTAGATGTAACTCGTCTTACAATGGCCGAGTTAAAACAATTCTTGAATTAACCAAACCTTATCAAGGGTGGAAAAATATTTATGCCTATGATAATTTTTTTTTTTTTCAAAAATTAAACACCATTCGAAGGTCGGATTAGTCATTTTATTAGCTATTTTTTAGATACTCTCTTAATTTTAAAAGTTAGGCAAATGGATTTAAAATAGTATATTTCTAATTTATTAATATCGTTGTTGTGGTATACAAAAGTACAATTTTATACAGTGATTTTAATACATACAAAACAAAAATTATAATTTATTAAAAAAAAAAAAACTCATTTTAACTGAATAAAAAGATAAAATAAACAAAACTTAAAAAAAAATTTATTTTATTCTTTGAAGCTCAAACGTTAAAAAACCAAAAAAAACAAAGTGTTTACCGATTACCGATTTTTTAAATTCTTCTTCTTGTACTTTTTAAATGGTTTCTAAAACAAACCGATATATAAAATTTTGTTTTCATTAACAGATACCATTTGGTATATACAAAAACAATATCTATTTACAAGTAGACCTACTTTAGATATACAATACAAAAATAAAAACGTTTACTTACGGAGCAAGTTAATAAAATACCAGAGTATGGATTGATTTATTATTGTCATTTATAATTCAAATTTAATATGATTGTATTAACCAATATATATATATATATATATATATATATATATATATATTATTTGTTTGTAAAGTGTAATCAATAACCAATAATCAATAAAAGACTGATATGTACTCAGGTGCTCTCACAGCAAATGATAAGCAATCATCAGATCCAGATATTCTGCCTTCATAAATTCCAAACCTATGTCATATTGCAGTCATAGAAGATAATTTATCATAACTAATGTACCAAAATTATTTATTTTAGAATTAGGTACAACTATCTGAAAATATTTAGACCTGAGGAAAATTAAATTGATATATTTGAAAACTATGAATGTAGGATTTTACAAACAATTTACTTCATTTTATTTTTCGAAATTAGTAAGAATTAAAAAAGTATTATTACATTTAGTATATACACTGTATTTCTTTCAATTTTATAAGTTATTTGTATAGCGTGAGATCAAAAACGTTAAGGATAAAATGTTACCTTCTCCTTTTGTACCAAAGTCTATGTTAGGAAGTCGATGTGCTTTTGATTGCCAACATTCAAATCCTATAAATATAACTTGAAAATAAATGTAAACTTTTGACCATCTCCCCAGAAACTGTAGTGGTAATAGATGATTTAGTAGAGTAAGTTGTTTGTTGGGTAACCAGTGAACAAATACAAAATGGAGAACGATTCAATTACCAAGTTGATCAATTAAAATTAGCCTCTATATATACGAGTATACCTGTAACTTATAATTTATAACGGTTGTATAACATTATAAATAATTTGTGGAACCAAACAACACATAACTCCTATCATAGTAACATTTATAATTAATAAACAATGATAAGTTATTCCCTGAAACGGAATTATGAAATAGTCATAATTACTCAATATTTATTTTTATTCGGAAACAGGTTCTTTCAATGTATATATTTAGTTTTACACAAAAAATATGAACTTGTGAATCAGTTATGTTTACTCAATCCTGTGTTGGACTCACTTTGAACTTGCTTTTCGGAGATTCAATTGCTACATTAGATAAAGTTTTAAAATTGAGAGATGCTAAATTTTTCTGATTAAACTTAATTTTTCAAAAATAAGAATAAAACTAAAACGTTATTGAACATATGTCTAGCACATGAAAATAATAAATCATGATGTTCTGTAAATATTTTGCAATTTTTGTTTGTTTCAATATCTTAAATTTTTATCTGATCTTACAAACAAAAATTGATATATTGAGTTCTGTAAAATACTAAAGGGTTTAACATAGGAAGAGGTACGTGACGTTGGTATAAAATAAATTCAATTGTTTGGACCATAGAGTTCAAACATGGCTACAAACGTCCAGCCGTTCACTGATTATTTTGTATTTCGAAAATGAATTGCATTGTCTATTAAACTCAGCGCCATTCAGAAACAATGTAATGTGAACATAGATAATTTATTTAAAGTAGGAAATATCTTGTAATAATTTTTAACATATTACAATCTACTCTGTAACGCACTTTTGTACTTATTGATTATTAAATCTGAAAATCATTGGAAGCTTCCACATGACGTAATTGTGAAAATACTTTAATTAATAAACTATTTTTATGGTACGTTTTAACTTTTAATTAATAATATACAACTTAGAATATTGGAGAAATATAAAAAAAATAGCAATTTTTTATACGTTTTAATTTTGTGAGTTGTTTTGTCTAGATAAGATCAAAATTTATTTCCTACAGCTAAATATTCGCTGCTTTATTTCAGTAAATGCAACTTGAGTTAGATGTGAAATCAATACTGTCGTAGTAGTTAAACTTTAATTTGGGGTCTCTAATAAATTAAACAGTCCTAATAAAAAAAAGCATCGGAAACAGGACTGGTAGAGGTCCTCACGTACAAGTACGAGACTTGCTTCCAAACTTTATCTCTAATCCTTTAATCAAATCTGAGGTGGAGGTTTACAAGGGGATGTACGTGTGATAGTATATCTGTGTAACCGTAATGTAATCTTAGAATTAATGTTGTTGTAACAGTTACTTGTACATCTGATTAATAGAATTTACTATAAAAATATAGGAGTCAAGTTAATTAGTTAAAAGAGGGTTTAAGCAATTTAAAATAGGATAGAAGTAACTTCAACTTAAAGTAAATTAATAACCTATAAGCTCTATTAAATTGCTTATATGTCTATGAAATACCTTTCCTAAGGATATCTTTTCTTCAGACTACCCATTGTCGATATTTTTTATGTTTAAGGAGGTTCTAGTTTTACTCGTGGTCGACCATCGACACATCGCAACAGAAAAGTTTGGGAAAGAAGTCAAATCTTTTGAAGAAACAATGAAAGCCGACTCAATCATCGACTTCGTCCAAAATGGGTAAGGTAGCACAAACCCGCTTCTTATAGTGAATCCTTGTCCTTGATCACGTTTGGCGACTTTCCTTACCTAAATTATTACGCCGACTGAAGCGCTTAAGCTTCGAGACTTTACACGTGACACCATCCTTGATTTTCATTAAAAGTTCTGTCTGTATATTCACAATTTGGATAAATATATATTGTTATTTCTTAAATAAATTATACAATTTCAAACATATACAGACAGACAGAACTATATAATGAGTTTTTTATTTCCCGGCCAATAAACTAAAATGTTTGTCCCCTAATCATTTTTGGTCTTTAAAATCAAAATATGCGTCCTGTTAGATACTTTTTAGCCTTTAATATACAAATTTAGGTCTTTTTAGGCACTTGCAAGTTAAAATTTGAGTGTTATAAATGTTGAAAACCATAGTTTCCCCGCTCTAGACTTTTCAATTCAAAATTTAGGCCTCTTCTTTGTTTTCCCGTATTTGTGGGTCTTTAAAACCATAATGAGTTAAATGTATGGTGAAAACATTTCTGTTAAAAGAGAGTTTAATTGCCCTACCGGTGATTATATTTGACAGAGCTTAGATGATTTAATCTAAGTTACAGGAAGTTCGTATTATTTACAATTGTAACAACTTTCGCCCTTATAATATGCTGATGTGATCGAATTCCAATGCCTATCAATGATATTTTTGTATTAGATGGTAATCAATACAATAACATGCAGATTGTGAAGCTTTAAAAATCAGCTGTCATTGATTAATTTAGGATAAAAGTGTAAGAAGAAACTTTCGAAATGCAATGTCCTACGACTGCGAATTCTAAATTTACAGAATATCATGATAAAAAACATAGTAACAATCAATAAAACCTACTAAATACTATTTAAAAATACTAAAAACAAACTAAATTTGCGTACAACTATTCTCAGCAATATATATCGGTTGTCCTGTATTTTAGTAGTTTTTCTCACGTATCTGGTTCTATAGTTATAATAACTTAAGCCATGTCTCTTACAGTATTGAAAGGGCTATTTATTTTGACACTTTAACAGTATTCACAGTGTATTAATCGATCCTCATTTAAACCCCAAAGGCTCAAATTTTCACAAAAAGTAATTGGCAGCAAAAGATATATAACCAAAAGAAATTCGCTAATTAGAATTGCATAAGAAATTGAACTCAGGTCTGAAGAGCAGTTATGTTCAACACAGGATTGAACCAATTATTGGTCAACAAATAAAGTTTTGTATCAACTCGTAAACGTTGTTATTTATCTAGTTGTATTTTAAGGAAAGTTGTAAATGCAGTGTGTTCGTCTCTTGATTTACAAGCACAAGTGTTCCTTGATGGAATATAAAGTGGAGCAAATATTTCAAGAGGGGAGTACTGTTATCAGGATTCAATATTACAATGGAGTAACTTTAACGCCAGCCAACATGAAACATATTTTTGTATAAAATGATAAGCGATGTTCAAGTTTCCATCTATCTCATTCATCGATTTACCAAATTCTCGTAAACAAAACTAAAAATAAAATAAAATGGTTAAAATTGTACCCCAAACTTGAATGGGTTACTTGATAAAGTATAACATAAAGAAACTTAATAACTTGTTGAATATTTTTACTTATATTACATCCTGTAATTGTAAATTTAATGTTAAATTAATTACTAGCCTACTTCTTTAGGTCAGAAATAAAATAGAACATGTTTTAACGACAGAAAGTTAGGACCGCAAGAAATCTCTCATCCTCTGACCTCAACGCAATTTATAGTGATACAATAATAATAACAACATATAATATCTATAACGAAAATATACATAAATTGCATAGAACTTATTATTATAATTTATACTATAATACTGCATATATAAGAAATATAATATATGTACTTATTTATATGTACTAATACATTTATAAATATTAAGAAATACTCCAATATATTACAAATAATAAATAATATAAATGTAAAAAAGTAATTTAATAATTAATAAATCAATGCTCAACCACATATACATGCATTTAAACACCTCTTCTGAAATAATCAAGAAACTGAGAAGCCTTTATAAATTTAGCTCAATGTCTGATGTTATTAAATATTTCCCAACAACGCAAGATGCTGCACCATAAAACATAAATATGAAAACAAAAACAATAACATATAATTTGAAAAAAACAATAAAAAGGTTTGTAATAAGGCCTTCCAACAAGTTAACAATAATAAACTATAATAAAAAGAATAAACAACAATTACAAACAAACAAATATACTCTGCAACAAGTTAACAAGGATATAACTTTGAAAATTTGGAAAGATAACTAAACTTCATTTTACATAGCTACCTTTGCAATTATTGACTAGAATATTTTTTTGCAAAATTTTGTTAAAAATTGTTAGGCGACGCAAAAAGGAAAATACCTGATCAAGGATCTGAGAATTATCCCCCCAACATCGCCTAAATAGAATTTGGTTGGGCAAATGTCCTATGCACATTTCTTAGTACAACACACTAAAAAGGATATGCTTGATTGACAAAATAAGCATTGTGATAGATTCCCGTGTTCCATCAGAAATCGACAAGTGATCATGAATTTACCGAACGAACATGGGTAATCACCACTAATCTCGACGACTGGTAATATGGATCTATTCTATGGACTTTCCTCGGCTTTTTGGACTGAATATTTGTTCATTCATCCTCTTTTGTCTATTAAAAACTAATTTAAATGTCAGGTACAAAGTCAGATACAACACGCTCTATGAATGGTATTTGACTTGTAGCTTCCTTAGTCGTTGAGTTTTCCAAAAATTCCGTAATGTCCAGATACCCAGCAATATGATATTCTGACGTACCGTTTTGAAGTCTGTGTATGGACTATCTTCCACCAAGGAATTATTATAATAGGCCTACATATTCTGGATTGCCTGAAAAGCCCCCAAAATCCTGGAATCATAACACAAAAAGTGGTGACGAAAACCAAATAGGACCGTATTAATGCCGTTCAAAATAGCAAATAATTAGCGAGAAACACACTATATGCTGAGGGTAATCCATAAGTCCGACTCGATTAGTAATATGCACAACCGATTTTTTTGTTCAGTTTAGAACCATCTATTTAAATAATTTCACTAGATGGTTATTCATCAAGTACATAATGAAACTCCTGACGATACACTACAGGACGAGTGTTGTGCTTGATGAACGTAGACAGAAAAAAATCAAAAGCTGGCACTTGAATGATCCTTGGAGGAATAAAACATGAAGCATTTTTAATCACTGGAGGAAGTACAAGTCTTAAATTTTCAAGGATTCTAAACGTTCCAAATGGGGCAATACTATTCTGACGACATCCATATAATGTTATCCAAAGGGTTATTAAAAACAAAGTCTTATGGTGGATGATATAGTTGGGAGCGCCAACTACAGATATATGTTATTTGTAGTTGCTGTGTTTGTCGAGAAAGAGATGATTCACCAGTCTCAGCAAGTAAGCTAGAAACTGGACTCGAACGAAATGTTCCAGAAAAGATACGAAGACCAGAGTTATATACCTAATCAAGCTTTTTAATCATCGATTGTCTTGCGGATGAGTAGACTGGAGCCGTAATCAATCTGCGATCGAATAAGAGCAACATACAAGTCCTATCGGCTCCTTGGGTGAGAAGACGTAACATGTCAAATGTTTTAATACGCCGTATATTCAGATCAGATAGATAAGTTTATGAGCTACTCAATTGAAATGTAGCCTTTACGATTTTTATACAATATTTTTCAAATGTCGGTTTTAAAGACAAGAAAACGTATGTCGGGTTCGGAGGTCATCGGTTAAAATAGGAAAATAAACATTCTGAATTGGGAACAAAAATTTCATGAATTTCGTAATCTTCAAATTACTCACAAACCTAACAATAATTGAATGAACTATATGTTATGGCGACATCATTCCAATAAACACCAAAACTTTACTATATTACTGCAAAATTGAAATATTATTTGGAAGAGAAATACTACAAAATACATTAGTATATTACAAGAAAATGATTTTTAAATGAATATACTCCTAAAATATTTAGTTTCATTTCAATTTGTTCGGATACAATACTCTTTTACCAAATAAAATTTGGAGATTAGAGAAATAAAGCCTTAGAGATTTTGAAAGCGAATATTTATGAAAAACAAAAGTTGTATCTTTTTTTACTCTTCACAAACCTTTCTCTTTAATACGTATATATGAGAAAGTAAATATTAGTTAATTGTAAATAATTCACCCAGTCGTTACAGTTCATAATATAGTCTGAAGTAATACAAACTAAAGAAAGAGGAAGCTTTCAAAATGGCCCTTGGTTTTCTCTAGAGTTATGTTTTCTAAGAATATTTAATTTTACACAATTTGAAAATGAACGAGGCTTGCAATCGTTCCTTGAATATTTTACTTTCAGGGAGTACTTAAATTTAATTCTATTTGTAATGCTTCTGTGGATATGAAATGGTCACGACATTTTTTTGTAATATTTTAAGCAATTGTAGTTATTCTCATAGGTTTTATGTAAATGAGGTAATTTTTTCAAGAAAAGTCGCAATTGTCAATCATTATAATCTCGTAGACAGTAAAAATAGTAATCAATAATTTTATGATTTTAAAAATTTTATGTAATTATTGAAATTATTCCTTATTTTTGAAATTATTATTGTAATTGTGTCATTTCAACTGCCCCAATTAAGGTGCATATAATTCGCTCTCATTCATTAATCATTTTTAATTGTTTCTATGAATGTTCCTTTCTAACTATATGTAACAAACTTTGTATAGCTAGAACTATTATAGTAAATCCCGTAAAGTATAAACATTCTAAGATAATTGTGTTAATTGTAGAGATACATTAAATTATAACAACTGAGCACCTAGATTATAGATATACATTATCTTCTTCTAACACACTGTTTCTGCTTTTGAAGGCTTGGAAAGTGTTTTTCGTTTTTCTAAAATTTGTATAATAACCATCCAAAATTTTACAATCAGAAAAAACTAATATACAGTTGCAAATAATATACCAATACAATTTAATATTTCAATATGTAAAAGTAAACATTTGAAAATTTAATTTGTGTATGTTTTTTCTAAAGTTCTTACAAATTGCAATAATAATAATTGATAAAAGAGAGACCTAACCAACGACTACATACAAACGTGTAGATCCAGCTAGGGACCTTCGAGATTCTCACGCTCATATTCACTTAAATATTATCCCTACTGGACTCAAATTTCTATTGATGGTATTGTGTATCACCACCTTGATTGACTATTTATTGATTGACCACCTTTTATTTAAATGGCAGATCCCTAAACTGCAGAAGAATAGCTGTTACAGATTAAATGCATATAAATAAAATAGGTTTTTTTTTGTAACTTCATTTGACTGAATATTGTACCCTTACCATAACTTTTATAATTTTCCGTAACATATCTAACTAACAATAAGACCTAGCTTTCACAAAACTTTAACTCATATTCAACTAAATTTGACTACACATTTTCACAATCATTACGTTAGGGGTCCAGGGTGTCAGTATTTTTCTCACTTGTCTCCTTTTCTAGCTATACGATACCTATCTTAAGGCGTGAAATTCCATCGTCTAAAATCTAAAAAATACTCTGTTTTTTTCTCTTTAAAATAAGTAATTTTTTATAAATTGGGATATAACATTTTAAATAGCAACAATTTTGAAACGATCATATTTATATACTGTTTATATATATATATATATATATATATATATATATATATATATATATATATATATATATATATATATATATATATTGAATAGAAGCTTTGAGCACAAATATTTATTCAAAATTAAGGACAGTTATATAAATTAGTTCCTACATCATTGAAATTTGTATGAGAAACGGTAAGAAGATCAACTTTAGAACAAGATGGTATGTTAACAGCAGTACAGCTTTGGACTGCTATTAATGCTTCAATCTCCTCTGCCGAGTATACGAACCAGTTCACACAGTTCCTTACACGAAGAATATGTATTGGGGACTAAGGCTGTGCTATTTGCATATGATTTTCCTATGGTAGGAGGTAAAGCAGTTCTTTGTCTGTATAATTTCCGGAAAGGATAAAATAAGCAAAAAAAAATAATAATAATAAAACATAAAGATCTATACTTAACGCTGTAACAAAAAATACAATTATATAAACACTATATTATAAGTTACTAAAGTGTCTCAATACATTTGTGTGTAACAAAAATAACATAAATTTATACTAAAAATGAGTGGAACTAAGAACCCCTAAGAATCATATATTGTTACAACAAATAAAATATTGGCTGAAAATGAATTAGACTGTAAATTAAAACTGCAAAATTAAAAAAAAAAAAAAAAAAAAAAAAAACAAGAATAGTGGGTTTACTATATACTAATTAGATATGGCTATTATAAAGAAAATAATAAACCTTTCCCCAAAACCAAAATAAATTCGATCTGTACTTTGTAGACTTGATTCAGCCTAGAGTCACTCTAGAGCTAAAACTAACGTTGTTGTTATTTATTTGGCACAATAAATTTGGAATAATAATTTAATAATAAACCAAATGGGATAATATTTGTGAATTATCTATAATCAATAAATAATTATAAATTAAGCTCGTAAATGTCAGGAGAGTTTAAATTAAACACCACGATATTATTAATTTCATACAACAATTATGTTTAGATTTATATGTTTAATTAAATTGAAATTACCTTAATTTCATCCTACGTAAATTTATAGCTTAGTTTTTAGAAAGTAAATATTGTAAACAATGTAAAACACCAAACAGAAAGAATCTGTCATAAGTGAAACATGACACGATTTTTTGTATCGTTTACTGAGTACAAAAAATACAATTTATATTTTATATACACGAGTGATTAGATATTACAGAACAAAACATAAAATGAAATCCTTATAATATTCCCTTAATCTGACATATAATATTATATTAATTTTTCTATTGAAATAATACGCATTAGGGTGATCTCTTTTTAAATTCTAAGTCTGAACAGTTAGAATATACACTGAGGCAGACCACATATTTTTGTCATGTGTTCTTCTACGTTTTTTTTCTTTTCAAATTCACCATTACTGGTTAATATGTGTAGTCTTTAAAAATAAAATATTCCTTTTTATAACTTTTCTTTTTATTTATATTTTCGTTTATCTTTTAGATAGGCATGCATAGGCCAAAACATTTTACATTATTGCCTAATTCCAAACTTGTAGATTTAACCGGCCGGTAGAAATCTCTGCTGAACATATAGACTGAACGTAAGAGTTTATAAAATAATTGGCAAAAAACTATCGAAAAGTCTATTCGTTTATTTACAACGAGGTTGGTGTATTATCATCCTTTTTTTACAATACCAGTATATTGTATTATTACATTATAATTAATCTTATAATTTGAATTTTGCCTAATTTATATAATTATGCCTAATCAACTCTAGATATCAAATGAGAAACCAAGAGTATAAAAGAAACAAAATCACAAATATTTAGTAGCCTAGGGACATGTTGGAAACTAAAACTAAATCTTTAACCTAAGGAACTCGAGCATAAAACTATGTCTGAGCAGTTAAAGCTAAGATTAAACACATATACGTGATCAGATAAAAACACCACAAACAGGTCTACATTACACAAAGGACGGCAGTCAACATCAGTTGCTATTAGGCCATGTTGGAGTTTTTCTTTTTCATTCTTATAAGTTAACATTTCATAACGAGAGTTGATTTATATTCTTGAAACGACATGTAATAGTTTCTATATATCCATATAATGACAAATTAGCGATTAAACCATACCAACAATAATATTAGCTCTTTAATAATTGGTTATGTATTTTAAAACATTAAACAGAATTTATGATATTAAAAACACAACTATACATTTCGAGTTAGCCGAGATCCTCCATCTTGGTTTAAAATGCTTTAATTTTAAAAGTAATACGTTTATAATTATTTACTATGAGAACACAAAACCCATATAAGTAGAGAGGGTGGGGGTAATAAGGAACATTTTACAGTCTGATTAAAATTCATTTCACGTTATTAGCTAAAATACACCTTGCGCATATTGTACAGGTAAAAGGAGAAGCGGAATTGAAAAATAAAATAATAAATTGTAGTGTACTGTATATATGCTTTCTCAATTAAATAAATTCATTATGTTTCTATTTAAAAATTTTAATTGTATGCATGTAATCCCATACTTTTAAAATTACACTGCAAGACTAAATTTAATTTATTCCGTATTCATTAGTCCAACGGCTATAAAGTAAAGATATTTTGCTTAACAATTACATTTATTTTTAATAAATCGTGTTTCTTGGAATCGTATAAATTTTAATCCATTACTCTATGTCGATGATTATTTTATTGTAAATGTAAACTATGAAACTAAAATAACTTTATTTCAAACCTTTATTTATAGATATTTTATATAATTGAAATTTAACAGATATTTCATTCTTTGGAAGCTCACGTTATAACACAAACATAATATGCGATAAGACTCACCATATATATCACTAAACAATGGTTTTAAAAATTGTCTCTGCATACCTAACCTCCATTTTGTATTCAATGTCCATAAGAATAATATTAAACATGTGAACAGATTATTTTATAAGTATTAATCAGAAAATTAAGTGACACATTATTTGAAAGGTTAGGGCAATAGCAATGTGGTTAATTTTCAATACTTCGTTTGTATTTAGCTCAAGGTGTATATTATGTGAATTTGTATTTGTTATTTTCCCAATTAAGATATGATAAGTGTAAAAACGTGATCACATTTCGGATTTAATTATCTTTTAAAATATTTTTTTGCTGTAATGCTGGCGAAAATATCGTGAAAAAAATAACTTTATTAAAAACATAGTCGCGCTGAATGTGCAAGTAGCCTGATGGAAGAGTTATGTAATCTGAAAGAGTTCATACTAGTGCGATGAAATTTCTGTTCACTAATTAATACTGTAAAGAAAAATTGTAATCGATTTCGGGGTCGCATAGAAAAAAATACAACAAAAACAAATAAATTACAACCGCACCAAATTAAAGGAAATACGATTCCCCAACAAATACTTTATTTGAAACAAGTCGATTTTTCAATGTGTTTAACACTAAGTCGTTATTTTCAGTTTTTTAAGAAAGGTTAGGTTGCGCCGCTGAATCAAAAGATGATCTAATGGCAAATAATTTTGTTGTAGAAATTTGTAAGTTTTCATTCATTTGGTGATTGAAGTCTCCATGCTAATTTCAAGTGAAATTTCATCCCATTTATTTAAATATCATATCTTCTAACGTAGTTGTATATAGTGGTTCAAGAATGGCATGAATTACACAGTAGTGTGCAATTTTAAAGATGTAATTGTAATTAATAGATAGCGATCTCAATTTAGTAGCTACTATATAAATGAGTTGTCTCAAACCATATTTTGCGACAAATATTAAAATTAAAAATACATCCGACTTACAAACCTTGCTAATAATTAATTTTTCACAGGCTAATTTGACAATATACGTATAATTTCATTTTGTAATATTTAAATAAACTGTATCGTTAATTATTTGTACTAAATACAGAAAAAGCAATAAAAATCAATGATATTTTAGTTTATTGATATAAATTAATTGAATTAACTTAAGATATAGATGACCCTCAGTGTTCGAGAGACTATTCGTCAACACCTAACAGTTGACTTCTACCTTGTCAGTCTACAGAACCTCCTGCTGTTCTGTAGGAAGACGTAGAGTTTCAACATGTGATACAATTTACGAGCTAGAGCTGTTGTGTATACAAAGTAGATAGGATTATCAGTCCTAAGTCGGAATTAATTTCTCTAACATCAGACAATAGTATTGTGCATTACATGATCGTAACTCATCCGTGACTGCGTAGGCTTAGCTACTCTCCGACTTAGTTTTCTCAACTTGTCTCTCCTTACATCTTAAAAGTCTTTTACATTCACTTTTGTCAGATAGAGCTTTTTATGTTTCGTAACATTGATGAAATTAGTACAATCTTGATATGCTTAATGGCAAGCTTAATCTGAACTACAAGTACATTTTGTAATGTTCCGCCACAAAATATATATTACGATATATGTTTACTGCAATAGCTTAATGACATATTAAAATAATCTGAATTACAAGTACATTCAGTAATATTCCGTCAAAAATTATATATTATGATATATGTTCACTGCAATAGCTTAATGACATATTAAGATAATCTGAATTACAAGAACATTCAGTAATATTCCGTCACAAAATATCTATTACGATTATGTTCACTGCAATAGCTTAATGACATATTAAGATAGTATGAATTACAAGAACATTCAGTAATATTCCGTCACAAAATATCTATTACGATTATGTTTACTGCAATAGCTTAATGACATATTAAGATAATCTGAATTACAAGTACATTCAGTAATATTCCGTCACAAAATATCTATTACGATTATGTTCACTGCAATAGCTTAATGACATATTAAGATAATATGAATTGCGTCTACCTTCAATACTGATGCCTCTGAAAGTATTTATTATGATGTATATTCACTATGATAATGAATTTGGGTGAACTAACTGTGATTATGCCTTCAATATAACATGCAATAGCTTAATGACAAATTAGATAAACTGATTTGCATATATATTCAATAATGTCGGGTCAGAAAATGTATATTAACGTTCACTACGATAATAAATTCAGAGACCAAGCTGTGATAAAACCATGTGATAGCTTAACGATGTATTAATATAAACTGAATTACATATATACTAAATAATGTTGGGCCAGAAAATATCTATAACTATGTGTGTTTAGTACGATAATGAAATTAAGTGAACTAGCTGTGATAATACCCTTGATATAACATGCAATACCTTAAAAGGGTAAACATCTTTTATTGTATATCAATTATTGTCTCGAAAAGTAGTTGATACACTGTAAATGCAGTTGAAATATGTTCAGTGTTCTCTCAGTTTTTTCCTCCCAATCTCTATGCAGTGGTGTAGTTATCCTTGGAAGCGTTTACAGGAATTTTGAATTTGAAAATATTTATACAATATTTATTGTTTTTAATGAAGCGATTTCGATGATATTTTAGTAAATGTTCTAATTAATGTAAAAACAATAATATAAACACTTTGTAGATGAATATTACAGCTCAAGATTATATGAAAAATGCAAGAACCAAATAAAAATCAGGTTGTTAACCCCCCGCGATGTGATTTGTTTTAACGTGTAGACTGGAAAATTAATTTCTGTAGTAAATCTACACATATCAAAAATTCTTATGGAAAGGTTTTGGGTGATTTTGAGGTAATCCACATTTTAGGCCGGTATTCATAAAACATTCAAAATATTATACCGATAACGCCTGATATGAAATGTACGTGGAGACAACGTTTTATGTGTTTAGGCGTCGTTCAATTTTTAAACTGATGTGGATTTTATTGCGGTACTTCTTATTATCTGTTATTAAAACCCTACCCAGAATTATGGTTATTGACCCTATTTTACAATATTTAAAGAACAAAAACTGGCCATAGCAATTCTAATAAAAGTAAAAGCTATTAAAACAAAATATTACGAATTACAGTTGATAATAAAATGATCTTTATTTTTGCAAAATTTCTAAAACGTCCCCAATTAAACTTAACAAACATGTTCATCTATCACTGCCTGGATAGATATACAGTAATACAGTATTAATGATGGATAGCATTAAAAGTAATACACTAATAAAATATATAAATAAATATTTCAAGTTAACTTCGAGACTTGGTGCAATGCTTTGTTCTATTCGACGCCAAGGCATTAGTTCGTGAAGCTCAAATTCAAGTTTAGAAACGTCTATTCTAATCTTTCTCCTGATATATCTCTTATGTATATTTAGTCTCTTTGTAGTGATACAACTATAATTAAAATTGTAAGAAAGTTCGCTTGGTTAAAATTTTAAATTAATATAAGATATTTATGTTTATGATAATAAATAGAAATTTTTCTCAATAAAGTTTGACTTATATTGGTAATATAACTTCTAATTGACACCTAGCTATAAACAGTTGGAATTTTCTTTGTTTAAATTACTTATACATATAAATATATTTTCACGATGTATACCCCACGTTATCGATTTTTAAAGTTTGAACGTTAAATTCCAAGTGTCGAAACAATTACTTAATAACTTTCAGTTTCGAACGAAAAAAAAAAAAAAAAAAAAAAAAAAAAAAAAAAAAAAAAAAAAAAAAAAGGATATTCTGAGTTTTGAACAATCCATGTCTGGAACAATTTTCACGTTGCTTCTCTCAAAATTTTAACATTTTTATTGTAAATGTAGTAATAAATTATAAATATGTCGAACGATTGTTAAAAAGTAGAAAATTATGATTTAAATAGTCCCCTACTTCCTCTCCCTAATATACAGGAAATAAAAAATAAAATAAGTATTTTTTTATTAGGCTCCTTTTTACTTCCTCACATATAAGCTTAGGTATGGGAAGGGTAAACAAATTATTATTATTATTATTATTTACGGAAATATAAGTTTTGTCGTTCCCTGAGTCTAAATAAGGTGTTTATTAGATTGTCTATCTGCGGTTTGTCTATCTGTCCAGCCCAAACCTTGATATTAATCATATAAATGTTGTTTGGTAAGATGTTTGTTTCCTTTTCCCGATAATTCAAAATTTAGGGTAGTTGTATTATTAAAAATCACACCAAATTAAAATGGTTCTAACGGTTCTGACCAAATTTTGTTTAACTGTAGTATCTAAGTGCCCACAAAAAGTATTGTTCTTTATCTCTCCAAAAATGTTGGTTCGCAACATTTCTATGTAAATGACCAAATAAGGCTGGCGTAAATAAGGCTGTTCAAAAGACATAATTTTGCAAAATCAATTGTACTGATTTATTTCAAATTCTAATGAAATGTGTTAAAGAATCAAACTTTTGCACGAAAACGCAATAAATTAAATATTACAGTTTAAGTGATTGGCAAAAAAATAAAATAAAATAAAATAAAATAAAAAATAAATAAACAAATAAAATAAAATGAATTAACCGCCGTCATAAATGCCCGATTTTAATCAAATACGATTTAAAAGTTTATGACAGAAGCGAATCAATTTTGGGCGTACATACGATTTGACTGAGACCAAAGAATAGAATATTTTTAGTGATTATTAGTTTTCATTGTTTTTATTTGCTGTTAAAGGTACGTGAATGAGAAAGATTGTGCAGTGTTTTTGCATCGTTTATTTGTATACACCTCGGTATTGCTGTGATTGTTGAAAACACACACAATCTTCTGCATGAACATTTTTGTTCTTTTATTCTATTGTAAAATATAATCCATGCCGTATTATTATTAGTTATCTTGTTTAACACACAATTAGATTCATTAAATTGAAATCGTTTTCAAATCTTACTCCTCAAGTAAGAAACACAACAAAATCACCAAAGAAGAATTGAGACAAATCCATGAAGTCCTGGGGCTGTCAAACATGTTTGCTATAATGGAGCTATTTATTAAAAGATGAAACTTTCCGTGAACCTTGTGGAGACGTCTCTAACTTTTATTTGGACAAGTTCCGTAGTTTATCACAATACTATTATTACTTGTGATCCTTGAGCTTCGTAAGCAGAATTTGTATAAATATAAAATGTTCTTCAACTTTAAAAAAATATATAGTTACACACTTCCGTGCACATTAAAACAATTACACATCAACTCACAACTAAATAAGTTAATATTGATATTCCACGAATACACATTTGGAAATAATTAACATATTTCATTTTAATAATTTAATCTCAATAGGCTATTTATGTTTTTATTTTAATCACTTGAATGATTTAAATTAAATTAAATCATAAAAACTAAAAGCATTAACAGTTACGATGAACTGAAAATCCAGACGTACTTTACGTTTGTATTGGATACTGACGGAGATATTTTACAATTAATTTATATTAAAATAAGTATATAATATATACATAATAATATGACAAAAGATTTTGTAAAACTATTTGTAGCCTAAATGTTAGTTCAATAGTTGCCGTTCATAAAATGATAATGAAACATGGAAAAAATATGTACGGTATATTTATAGGCAGCAAAATATTTTCTTTTCGTCATAAACGCATGTTCAGTGTAAACGTATTTGATTGAATCAAGCTTTGAATGGCGACAGCCGATCTTCATTTTTAAAATTGTTGCCAATTATTCCTCAACCTTTAGATATTTTGTATACTTCCAATTTTGAACAATAGTTGACTCATTAATCTTCAGATTTTACTCAAATTTAAACGAAATCAAGTCAAATTATGTCTGTTATTATTTATGTCGGATTATTTGTATTTTTTATCAATAACTCACGTATTTGTGAAGAGTTGGCGACTAATAGAGTAGGTTTCGTTTGGGTACTTAAGAGGTACTTATGCAAAGTTTGACCAAAATTGTTAGAGCTGTAATTCAGGGATTTTCCCTATAGCTGCTTTCTCAAAATGTTGAAACCAGCTTATTTAGATATCGAGTAAATCGAAAATAAGTTCTGAGATATGTGCACATACCAAATTTGATTCAAATTGGTCAAGTATTTAATTTGTAAAGCACTGCACAGACGACATAAAGACATCATTAAAAAAAAAAAAAACATACTTTTAGACCTCACATATTCACAAAACGGATAAATCCCAAAAACTCCACATAAATACTGTATTTCGATACATCACAAACATTTTTCTTATACTACGTATATATGAGAAAATAAAAATTAAAAGAACAGAAAAGTCGTCTTATAATGTATTTAACAAATAAAGTGCTTACTGTGGGAATTAGTATTGACCTCCTTGTTTGATTTATTTTCTTGTTAATGAACCCAAAATGAATGAAATTGTTTGCAATTTTGAGAGAATTTAGAATTTTTGTATGTTTTGTTACAAGAATGTTGTTTTTTATCGTTACGTAGAATAAATCCAAATCCCCCAACAATGGGTGTGAAGAGAACAAATAAGCGTGTATATTTTTATTTAACATTTAATGTTGTCCACCTAGTTTAAAATTGCAGCAACCAATAATAAGTTATACTTCCAATACGTGTAATCTGTCAGCACAACATAAATCAATGCATGAATGTATTCCACGATTATACGATGTACAATACGTAACGCGGAATATTTTTGTTCAATGATTTCAAACTATTTTTTCGAAATATTACACGTGTATGTAGATTTTTTTTCTAGCGTTTTGTTTTTAAATGGAGGTTATTAAACAATAAGTGTAATACATGTAATAGGCTATAATAAGCCATTGTAATGGTTTATTTGTAAAAGTATTTTAACTATGTCCAAAAGTGAAACCATAAATAAATATTTTAAAATTGAATTTAAAAAAATAAATATTCGATCTGAGCGAATCATAAACTTTTAGCAGTAGACAAACATCATCAAAAAAGTTAGATAAATTGTGTACAATATTATACAAGATGATGAATGTTAACTTGATACTTACCATGGTGCGATATAATACAAATATAATCTCAAAAAGTTTGTTTCTTAGACTTTGTAGGAAATGTTAATTTGTATTGGTGGATCAAGAGGTCTTATCCTGTAGAGTAAGTTTTTTTTTCTTTTAAACCGTTGTTTCTCAGGTTTTCTGAACTTCGTAATTGTGTATAACACTACTATTATAATGTTGGTTGAGTCCTAATGGTCTTCAGGGGTGTGTATATGTTGAAAAGTCTCCATACTCGGAGAAACAATTCGCTCGTTTCAGTGTTTCGGTTCTGGTGATACTTGACGATTTACATATGTGATGAATCTCACTACACTACGGTACCCTGCCAAATCTTACTTAAAAATTACGTTGTTCTCAAAAACTTCGCTTTTTGTTGTTGTAGATATTCGTTGGTACCATTACGTGCACACTATAAATCTGCTTTTTTGTAATTTATTGTATTATAAGTTGATTAACACGCGAGATATGAAATAATAATAATAATGTCGACATTTTTAATTAATTTTTTTGAATTAGATTCAGTTTTATATGAACTCACATAAAATATCATTTTTCTAACTTAATTTTTATGCGCGCTCTCGTCCTTGCGTACAGGCAGTAACGACAACGTACGGACGGCATATGAGACATAAGTGTTCGGTTTGCGAGTCCCTAAACTAAGAAGATTTGTCAAAATTAAGGGTCAAAATTTGTTGCGATTAAATTTAGTAGACTTGAAGCAAGTAAGTCTTGAAACACCTGTTCAAGTTCCGAGTCATAATAAAGTGCAAATTAACTACAGACGTAGTCTTAATAGATCAAAATTTTCAATATGTGTATAAATATAGGTTATTGATTTTACAAAATTATGCAGGAAGGAAAATTACTGTTTGTCAAGATCTTTTGTTTTCCTTATTATTATTATTATTATTAAATATGTGACATATTATAATGCAGTCATGTTTATATTGAATTTTCATCTACTACATATTTATATGTAAATATGAATGCCAGTTTTAATTCGCGAACTGTTGCAATAAATGTTCAAGGTAATCACTGGATCATTAATTCAAAAGATCTGCATCCAAATGATTATTAATTAATTTAAATGTGAAATTTATAATATTATCGAACGCCATTGGAAGGATAAATATGATCAGTAACAAAACTAGGAACTTTTATTCAGGTTATCACACATAATACAAATCATCCAATCTCTTGACGACGTGTTTAATTATAACTCTAAATATCAAACAGCCGGAAGTTGGTATCATGTGCTATTGGCAAGTTTCTAATCCAGATTTATTTCAATAACAAGTGCACAAACTGCACAGCATGTTGGATAAAGTCAATTCTACATAAATAACAAGTAATGTTTTACAATACAGTATTAGCGAAGCTTGACAGGTGCTATATCTAGAGATTGCTGCTACACTTCTTTCATCATTTATTTTGCGTTCAACCATTGGACGGCAACGTTGCAGGCAATGTACAATAACCTTCCTACTTACTTATACTTTATATCCACACGTGCATTTTTGGAAATAAATTCTAATTTATAAACAACAGTAATAAATATGAAATATTGTCTTCCCATTCCACTCAACCCATATTGTATATTATATGTGCAATAGTAAACAGTTTATACTAAATGACGTGGAAAAATAATCAAAAAACGACAATTAAAGTTTTAACTAAATTACGAACATTACAAATTAAAGTTTTGGTTCCATAATGTCGCCACTGCACTATAAATTATAAGTGAAATTCAAAATGTGATGTGTCCAAGTTGGGTATCGTGAACTAAACCTGTTTATGCAAGTTTAGAATTTCAATATTTTATTTTAATAACTATTGTTTTAATAATTATCATCCCGTGCTTTGAATCGGTTCTATTATAGTATTGTATATGATACTAGCGATTGAAATGTAAAAATTACTTATTTTTTAAATGTTTGTAGTAGCCTTCATTTATTTTACATTGTCGACAATATGGCGTAAAATTAAGCAAAAAATTGTTTTTAAAACTTACGTTGTAATTTTAAGTAAACTATTCAAAATTTGATATGCATTTCAATTTTGTTTTTACGGAACCGAGTCACAATTAAATAATATAGATAAGAATTACCTTAGTAGGTCCGTCTTGTGACTTCAATTTATATCTGGTTTTGCTAGCAAAACCAGATATAAATTGAAGTCACAAGACGGACCTACTAAGGTAATTCTTATCTATATTATTCAAAATTGGGAGAAAAGCAACAAAAGTAGTAGAAAATAATCAAAAAGGGATGCATTAATTCTGGTAAATGCATACAGGACTTGGATCAAAGGGATGAAGACAAAGTTAACGAATCAACCTTGTTTCACAACAAAATTATAACTATTAACATCGCAAATTAAGCTAAATTATAAATTACTATGTGTTAAATTTAACGAAAGTGCTGACCACCAGTATGTCCAGTATGCTTGACTGGATATTACACGACAAAATAAATCAAATGAGTTATAAAAAAACATTTTATAATTTTTAAATATCAATACAAAACTAAACCGTTGCTATTACAATATTTACATCGTACCAGAAATTTCGTGAATCAGATTGCAGTGTACTTTAAACATACTACCAATGAAAGAAACACACAACTCACAATTTATTAACAACAATGAACCAATAGTCATCTTTAGTGAGTACAAAACATTTCTCAGTACTAAACGTCTTCTTTACAATAACCATAAAGTAAAATTAAACAGCTGAAATTGTTGTCATATTGTTAATAAAGTGTTTGCTTGTTAGAATTTGTTGGTTTTAATTAATTTGATGATTGAAGTTTCTACAAATGTAGCTCATTGTAAGTGAATATAAACACCTGATTGTAAAAGAAAAATGGATGTGGAAATATCAGTTTATTTGACTTCATCAACACACGTTTGAATGATAATGGCGGATAATCGACCTACATTTTGATGAACGGGCCAGAGTAAATAAATAATTACCTAAGGAAACTGAAAAAGTGTTTTTTTAGCATTCCAATATCTTAGTAGTCGTCTCAAGCAAGAAGGCTACACAAATTAAACGGAGAGGTACGGTATAAACTGTTTATATAAATGTAGTTAAAATACCTAGAAATTCAGAAAATTGAATACCTCAAGTAAAAATTGAAACAAAAAACAAATATTAGATGCGATATTTGTATATAATACCGATGGCGTGCGGTAAACGTTGGTTTATATTTAAAATTTCATAATACATATTTAATAATTTTTCGTTACAGACCCACATCTATAAACCAATCGGAGGATGTACAGAATGTCTAATGTATAATTAATTTGTATAAATATAATACCTATTTGTTACGTATTGTCTTGCATTATACAAACATCAATTCGATCCAAAACTACACAGCCAACAAACATAAGTCTTGAACACAATTTTTATTTAATTCTAAGTTTTATAAAATCGCTTAACGATTGATCAAAACACGAATTAATGCATTGTTGTTGAGGCTATTATTTCCAGTTGAAATACAAAATTTAAAAAACCAAAATGCTAGGAAAATATGTTTAGGACAAATAATCCTAGAAATAACGAATTTGATAAATAAGGTGACCACGAATTGGGACCACTAATATATTCCCATAAGGACGCTTATTTGAGGTAAGCTCGTTTAGTACAGGGTTTAAATAATAGTGTAAATATCTCGAAAACTGTTAGGATAAATATTTAAAATTAACTAAGCTGTAAAATCTGTTTTTTTTCCTAGTAAATTTAAACCGTTTCCACATTCGTTCCGATAACAACCAACTTTACAAGTTTGGAATTAATTTGTCATTTGATTTATTATTATCACTTGTGGTCAGATTTACAAAAGATTATTATAATTATATATATTGTTATTGTTAGGTTAAATATAAGGCTACTTATGTTGTTGTTTATTACTTTCACCTGAAAATACTATCGAAATACGGTCAGCTTGACTTAGTTCTTAAAGATCATTATGATTTCTGTAACCTACAATTAATTGTCCATTTTAAATGAAAATATTAAATTAATTAACACGTGAACTCCATTCTGCATCATTTGATGACGATCTATTTATTTGTCCTTCCTTAATGATAACAATTAACATTTAAAACAAAATACCGTCATTAAGGGATGTACTTTTTTTACTTCTTTTTGAGGGAATTCGATCTTAGGCTTCAAATGTAACGATATCAAGTTTTATTTTCAAATTTTGATTACGGGTATAACTTATAGAAAAGAGGGACTTAAAACACTAACATGTCGTATGTGACTGAATAGTTTCGAGCAAGTTATTCTTTTTGAAGGATATTTAAATATATTGTTTAATTAGTTTAAGTTACTGTAACTGAAGAATTCAATTTTGTTTATTAAATAAGTTAATAAATACTTAGTTACCGTATATTATTCATGGGGTAGTAAAGTATAGATTGTTTGTATTGAATATATATATATATATATGATTTAAAATGTTTTTTCTTCTTTGGAAATAAATATTTTTTAATTTATTATTATTTTTATGTACTTTTGTAAATATTTATTTAATGTTTGAATTCTAAACTTATAATTAATTTAAAATTAGGAATTGTATAAGATTCATTATTATAAAATATAGGTTTTTATTTGAAACTGACGACTGCCAATTATGTACATCTTTTCGGGTTGAGAACGACATTATTATATGTGTTAAATATAAACGTATATATATATATATATATACGAGTACAAAAATACAGCTATTTCGAAGTTTCTGACATCGGGCCATAAATACCCACATATTAAATGATATCCTGTGTAGGTACTTTAGCAAATTACTTACTTATTACAAAGAGGAAGTGTCCGAGGATTATTACTAACTTATTTACTCGATTTAAAAAAAGTAAAATCAGTATAAATGTTGTTGAATTATTTATCAAAACATGGTTGTGAAATCTAAGTTAAATGCTTTGGAACGGAACACTTTTATAATTACTGTCTGAATAAACTCCAACAAAACAAGTAGTCTGAAGTTAGTTACAGTGAACAAATGAGTCGCAAGGGACGACAATTCATATCTCTCACAAAATTATGTAATCCTTCTGAAACTATTTCCATTTAATATGCACTATTTCACTTTTCTGAATTCTTTTTACTTCTAAACATATTTTTACGTTTAAATTTTGCTAAACATATTTTTTTTAAACTTCTTCAAAATAGAGCCACCCTCAAAAGGTAAAACAATGAAATATACACAGTCATAGTGTACATTAAAGAATTATTTTAATTGGTAAATGTAAGTGGATAAGGATGTATATACTGTGTGTCCTTGTAAATACCGAGTAGATACGTTCGTTTTCATTACATACTCCATAAATAATTGTTAACATAATCTCTACTTGTAAATCGCGGCATTATAAAAACTGAATTGAAAGTATCTCTAAAAAACAAAACAATTAAGAGTAACACTGGAAAAATAATCGAGCACTTTGACTGGGGTAGTTATACAGAACTAAATGAATTTAAGTATTAGGACAAGAAACATATTCATTAGAGACTTGAGAAAATAAACATCTACACTAAACTGTGTTTACAGTTCAGTTCTATACCTGATTTATTGTCATATAATTATTTGACGGATTACTAACTTTCATAATGGTTAATTCGGACAATTTTGACATTTTCGTTCTTTGTAGTGAATTATTACTAACGTACTTTCATTGTTTCATTGTTGAGTATCAATATATATATATATATATATATATATATATATAATTGTGAAAATATTATAATTGACCACTGTTGAGTGTCAATTAGAGAAGCAAAATTTAAAATACCTTCATATTTAATCATGACTTTTGGCGTACTGGACGTATTAATTATATGAAAGAAAAAAATATTATATGGATTCGCTTGCACGGTTGGGAAGCTTGAAAAAGTGAAACTTTTGTGAAATTTGAAAACATATATGTGTAATCGTAATTTGTAAAACACACTGGATTTTAACAATGATTTCAAAATACTCACTTTTTTTTCATATTTGGAAGACTTTAAATAATGCATTTTCTCAGTTTCAATAAACGATGTTGGTTTTAAGTTATAGGAAATAAAACGTAATTTTTAAACATGGTGTCATTTTAAACAATAACTAGGTATAGAATACGTGTAAAAATATAATTTTTAACTGAAAACTCACGTTATTCCTTAAACTAGGAAAACATTTATACCTCAGAAAAGAAACATGAAAGGATGTTGTTTACTACAGTCAATTTTTTTTGTAAATGAAATGTCCTATCAGCCAGATTTTTGGGACATTGCTCACTATTCATCCTGTAAATATACATTTTCAAAATTACTTAAGAGATTCAGGAATGATATACACTTCAGATTCCCGGGATAGAAAATTACGGTAAGGAATGCTGAAATAAATAAATTTTCTTCAATAAATTATTTACTACAAATTTATCATGTTTCACTTAAGCAAATAAAACGTTTTTATTATTTCTTACTAATTACTATAGTAGGCTAACCTACTGGAGCAATACATTATTTATCTGTAATCGTATTTTTAAATAATAATCAATTGTTTCTTGCTATGTGTCGTAAACTAAACACCTACTATGGATATTAGTCATTAAATACAAATATGTACGGAGTGTTTCACGATCAGTCTGCAAAAAACTAGGAGATAATTCAGGGCATACAAATAAATTACTAAGTTGACTGCTTATAACTGGGTGACTAAGAAATGTGTTTGTCATTGGCAAACTCTCTACCAGGTTCTCGTGAAACGTATTATAATATGTAGAGCAACTTATTACCAAACTTACGATTTTCCTTTGTTATCAGTTATAAAATAACACGAGTTCTACCCATGTAACACTTAACACGAGTTTAACATTTTGTCGCCAATATAAGGCCTTGAATAACCATCAATACAGCTCTATTACTACTTACTGACTTCATTGTATCCATTATTTATCACTACTTATTTTATTAAATTATTCAATGAACAAACACTGTACATATGTGACAGAGTGATGCAAGTAAATACCACATCTGTTTAATCACAGTCCATTCACAAGGTCGATATAGTTTCTTGTTTTGTCTGTGAATTATCATATACAAGAGATTAGAGAGTAATAGTATCTTTACATGGTATAAGGGCAAGCATTGTACAGCAAATAGTGGGAGAAGAGATAACTTACCGGCCGTGTTGAGGGCCCACGCTAGGTGAGTCGTAGGCTGAACTGGCGGTAATGTCGCGATCTGGTATTGCACCGGACTCCAACCCCAACGGAATATTACAACGACCTGTAACAAAAAACACGTGGAGTACACTTTATAATTTAACAAGTTTATTACCTTAGCACTAATAAAATTAGTGTACATGAAATAACTGAACAGCATTATGTAAAGAACATTAAAGGAACAACCAAACTCTAATCATTTAAAAACATTGAGCAATACTTATGGGTAGTGAGTAATCAATATATAATGAAACACTCAATTCCACAATACAAACACATCAACATTTTAAATGTATAATTGTTAATATATATATATATATATATATATATATATATATATATATATATATATATATATATATATATGTGTGTGTGTGTGTGTGTGTGTGTGTGTGTGTGTGTGTGTGTGTGTGTGTGTGTAAAGTTACCCGTGTTTTGTAATAAGTGAGTGTTACATCTGATGATGCCTTTGGTAAAACAGTTTTAGCGACCACCAACTAAATAAAACTATTGTTGTCGACTAATAAAGTTATGTTAATCAAGTTAATATCAATGTTTAAGCAGTAAATTATTTTAAGTGAAGAAACATTTAAAAAAATGATCTTTTAGTTATAAAATATTGGAATCATTATATGAGCAGATGAAATACTTCTGAAAAGAATAAATTTTGATTTATAAATAGCAATTTAGATCCTATCGATGATAATGTAGTTGCATCAAATGTTTGAGTTGCAGTCGAGAAAAATAGTTATTTACATGTTTTTTTTTTTTTTTTAAATCAAAAGTTAAGGAAACTGTAACGCAAAACACAAATCTTTATAAACCGTCTTAACGATTTGATTTTTCCGATTTTAAATAGGGAACTGTAAGTAATTACAATTATAATTATAGTAGTATATTAACAACAAAGTCTATTTATATCGAACCTATTTTTTAATCTCAACAAGTGTATTTGTCCTTAAGCAATGAAATGATTCAACACTCTTTGCCTTGGTCTAACCACATTCAATTAAACAAAAAACTAATTTTTTTTTATTTTTGTAAAAAACATAATATGTACTATCTTTGTAGCAACATCTTGTAGCAAGGCAGAATAGACGAGAGGTGTTAGGCGCTGGTTAAATACATATGTATCACCGGCGGTGTAGTTCAAGTAACTGCGCTAACAAAACCATTGTACTCTCTTTGATTTAAATGCCAACATCTTGTAGCAAGGCAGGCTAGACGAGAGATTTAAGACGCTGGTTCAACACATATGTCTCACCAGAGAATGGAAGGCAGACTAGACGAGAGGTGCAAAACGCTGGTTCAAAATGTATGTCTCAACAGAGGTAGCAAAGCAGACTAGACGAGAGGTTTAAGGAGCTGGTTCTACACATATGTCTCACCGGAAGTAGGAAGTCTGACTAGACGAGAGGTTTAAGGCCCTGGTTCAACACATATGTCTCACCGAAGGTAGCACGGCAGATTAGACGAGAGGTGTAATGCGCTAGTTCAACACATATGTCTCACCGAAGGTTGCAAGGCAGATTAGACGAGAGGTTTAAGGTGCTGGTTCTACACATATGTCTCACCGAAGATTGCAAGGCAGATTAGACGAGAGGTTTAAGGTGCTGGTTCTACACATATGTCTCACCGAAGGTTGCAAGGCAGATTAGACGAGAGGTGTATTGCGCTTGTTCTAGACATATGTCTCACCGGAGGTATGAATTCTGACAAGATGAGAGGTTTAAGGCGCTGGTTCTACACATTTGTCTCACCGTAGGTAGGAAGTCTGACTACACGAGAGGTGTAATGTGCTGGTTCAACACATACGTCTCACCGGAGGTAGCACAGCAGACTAGACGAGAGGTGTAATGCGTTGGTTCAACACATATGTATCACAAGAGGTGTAGTTCAATTTACAGCGCTAACGAAACTTCTGTACATTCTTTTTGAGTAAATTTTTCTTTTATTCAGTTGGTAATTATCATTAAAAAAATTAATACATTTATTACTTTTTAAATGTCTATTTAGCGATATTTTACATTGATTTGTATTTGTATTTGTAACGTGTTGACGCGTCATTTTAATGGAAAAATTACTCGACAATATAAAGAAAAATGTAGATCTGGGTTGAGTTTACCTACTCGTACTCATTATGAGTGAGTGACTAAAGGATTGATATTGACAATATTTGTCTGTCCAACAAAAATGTACTCTACAATTTATAATTTGCATAAGCTCTAATAATGTATAATAGTTACACTATTTTATTTGTTCATTTTCAAGAAATATACGTTATAAAAACCTATATATGTCCTGGATATTGTAGCGTGGAAGGTTAGTCTCTGTGAGGCACTAGTTTAAAATACGTGTCTCGCCGGAAGTGAAGTTTAAGTATTCTGAACAGGACAACATTAAATAATATATAATGGTTAAAACAATATATTTTTTTAAATACTAATTATTATTAATTAATTAAATTTTATATCCTGTTTTTTTTACCCTGATTCTTGACGGGTCTGTTTAAAGGGAAAACGACGAGACTAAATTTTGTTAATATTAAAAATTCCTTGAGAGTCACGTAGAGTCCTATTAAATAAACCCAAAATAATATATTATTCTCCGTTTTTAATATGGGGATTTCACCACCATTTAGACCAAATCGCAACTAATGGATGAAGTTATTAGGCGATATAACAAAGTTGTTATTCAGAAATTAGGCTACGGAGTGAACGAAAAATTCAGAGAGGTAGTAGAATATCCACTTAGATGCTGCATTGAATGTGGTCGACGACGAAGAAGACGACTCACGTTGTAAGGTTCAAAATAGAATTGATTAAAGAAAATCTATTGAAGTATAATACAAATGTAGTTCAGGCAGAAAATGAAATTTAATACAGACTTAAGATCATATATGGAAAACCAATAGTAAACTATGATACGAGGAAGTTGTTTTACACTATTCTTATGATTTGAATTATTTAAGTGTAAATATATGATGTATATTATATGGTATGCTAGTAATAAAAAAATAACAAAAATAAGCAATTCATTATGATTGTGCATTGAAACTATTGGAAAGTAAATCACTCATATTACTTGAGTGTAACAGAATGAAATATTTGTTTTTGGAATGGAGTTACTCCCTTCTCTTACGAGAAATAAATAATCCAAATTACAACATACCAGAAATCAAACTTCGTCATTTTCAAGATACTGCATTCGACATGCGGCCAGGGACTGTAAAATTAATAGCATTGATCATTTGGAAAATAGTAAATTTAGAAAAATCAAAACAACAATTAAAAAAAAAACAACAAATATCACATATTAGAGTTTGAGTTCACAATAACTTACGCCCAAACATAATGTACAATTGGTTATGAATTGTACCCATAGTTTTGTATGCAGTATGTGTTTTTTGTAAATAACAATTGAAATGTATGGAGTGCAATTTAAAGTGTGAATTTAGGTATACTGTATACAATTATATTTTAGTTTAAATGACATGTAATCTAGTAAGAGAAATATATAATTTATAAACCAGGAGACGAAAATACATAATTATGATATCCTGAAAATCAGCTTCAACGATTTTGTTCAAATGTACCCTCTAAGAAAAACCAAACCACACGTATTTGGTTGTCATCTCTCGAAGGAGTTTGGGTCTAGAGTGATTGTTAAAAAGCAATAAATCGTACACAGTTATAAAAATATCTCTTATAAAATACCCGATTTCTCAAAATCAGTTCTATTAGTGTCGTTAAAATTGTTGTGATGTTGTAAAGTTAATAACCCAAACCAGTGAACATTATCACAAGTAATTTACAATGTACACGCTTCAGAGACAATTGGCAGAGAAGTATGACCAAAGTCATTAATAAATCGATTAAATTAAATAACATTTACATTTAGGACGAGTGTTATTGTGTAAGGGAAGTAAGCATAACTTGTTTAAAAAATACATAATTCACACAAAAATATAGTTTTCAAAAAGTCTACATCAATAATAAAATAATGTATGTCCATATGAAATGTAAACCGAATATCTCATGAATAACGAAAATTACATTTTTGTTGTGACACCAATGATTTTTGATGTTGTCAGTATTTGGTTTTGTAGTGTATGTGAACAAGGTAGTGCAGTGTTCTTGCATTGATTAATTCTATTTATTAAATACAATTTTATAAAACAATTATTGTTTGAAACATTAAATTGTAATTGTACCGGACATCCATTTTTAATAAGCCATGAACTTCACTGTTTTAGACGTAGGCTCTATAATTTAAATGATATTATAATTTTGAAATATTTTTGGACTTATTAGTACCATCCTAGATAAGTTGGTAGTTACAACGACGTTTCTATCCCTTGACTGTTCTTCTTGAAGATTATGATGACCGAGTGGTTTTCGCCTTTAAACAACAAAGAAAATAAAAATGTAGTATAAAGCTGTTTATTCTAGAAGGCAAAATTTGGCGAAATGGAGACTGCAATCAGGCAAAGCTCACTGCCCTAACATCAATTACTATTTACAATTTTTAAAAAAAATGTATGAATTTTAGGATGTCAGTTGGCTGTCTGGGTATACTCTCTTCTCTGTGACAAAATTTTTTCTGAAAAATTAGTCTTGTATGAGTAAATACTGTTATTTGTTAGATTGTTTGATTACAAGTTTTAATAAAAAACCAGAAATAGATTTTTGATAAAAATCTCACGAACAAATTCGTTTGCCGGTGAAAAATATTTTGTATTGTACCTACATACGATAGCCCGTAGCTTATAAAATAAAAAATACCAACATATTTAGCTAATTTTACTGCTTTCGAAGTAATCGGAGATAACTCTAAGCTTCAAGGTAGCATATGTTCGTGACCATTCCCCTTAATATTATTTGAACTAGAGTTTATTCAATTCCTATTTATTAATAATGAATGTCATTAATTATTTTTAAAAAAACTGTCAAAACATAGTCTATCTTATGCTTGGGTAGATTTTAATAAGTAAATGATGACAAAACCTTTCAACTTAAAAATATTAATTACTTGTTTCCAAACTAAAAAGATAACCTCGACAATTTGACAAGAGAAAGTATTACTAGGATTATAAACTGTGCAAAAATATCGCATTCCCTTTATAACACTCCCTCATACACACAACCAATAATAATAATAATCTCCCCGAAAAAGTCTTAAACTACTTTCAAACAACACGCACGAAATTTACGTTCTTTTATTACTGAGGTTGTCCCATGAATTTATTCTGGGAGATAAGTTTTTTAAGAAGAAATATTTTGTCATTATCTTTTCGCTATTTTTTGGTTTCAATATGTTGTAAGATATTTATATATTTAAGTTGAGCCTAAGCGTACAAGAACTAGTCCACAGTGTTAATATACTACATGATGTAATTAAAAACTGTTTATTATATTTGACACTTTAGTTTAGGACATTAATCTTTGTATTTTACCAAAATTTAAAAGTAAATCAGATAAAGCCGATTATGAAAATATCTTTGCTTATGAAGTTTTAATGGGTTATGTTTAAAATATTTTAACAATAACCAGGAAACCGACAGTTTTATGGAGATTTAATTTAAAATCGGTACACACGTTTGGATTAAATATCAATGGACAAACTAGAGACAGACAGACAGAGAGAAAACAAACCGACATAATACCAGAAACTATTTTTAGTCCTATCACGTAACATTCATTATAATTCATGCGTGTAAGAAAGTAAGAAACTGAACACACAAGAATATATTAAAAATAATAATAATAAAATAAATTTCATTAAATAAAATATTTTTAAACTGAAAAATCCATCGTTAAATCCAATTTTAAACATAACGTACACAGTTGATATTATCGAAGCAGAATAAAAAAAAAAGAAAGATTTCTTCAAGGAAAAACGAAAACAAGAGTATTTGTACGACTTAAACTTCTGATTGCATATAAATTGGCAAATTAGTGGGGATGGAGACAAAATAAATGGAAAACAAAACTTATTCTACTAAAGACACAGACTTTATGTAAAAAGACAATATTTTTATTTAAAGTATTAGCTTTCTTGGGGAATTTGAATTACTTGAAATTGGTTAAAGTTAAAATATTTAACCATCTGACTCTTTTAATTTATTTAAACATAGGGCTATAAACAAAATTATAATTATATACAAAATAATCGTCAAGTACAAAAACTAAAAATTAAAACATTTTAAATTAGAGACTTTGCAGTAATGAAAATAATTGCCGGTCAACTTTAAATAAATAACTAAAAGTGGAATATATATACAGAGTGATTTTTTGAATATTAAAATCGACCAACACATTCGTTCGCTACGCTCCATAATGTTATTTTGTAAGTTATTTTATTGAATTGTATAAACATAGTGAATAACTGTCCCGAGAACAAATTATACAATACATAATATATCTTCTAATAAATAATACAGTTAATAATTTTCAAAAATCAATTTGTATATCTAAAAAAATTTAGTTATACATGTGACATTAATTTCAATGATATTTAAATATACGCTGGCGATCACGTATGAAACGGCAGTGCAATTTTCAAAATATTTTCATACTCGAAATTTTTGTTTTTGCAAAAAGTGATAGTAGGCTATACAATTCCGGTATTACGATTTAAAAAAAGAAGATATTTGTAAAGAGAGAAAGACACAGAAATAAAAAAATGTAATAGAAAAAAGATGAGGTAGAAAGATAAATAGTATAAAAGAGACAGAAACACATAACGTTGCCTTTCATATATCACAATAAATCATATTTCCCGTTATCCGGTGAATACCCCAAAGGCATTATGTTTTCGGTGACCGATGTACTTCAAAGCTCAAGGCCATGACTTATTGATTCATCCAACTCCAAGCTAAGAGTTATTTTGTCTGTCGGAAACAATACAAAATAAAACTCCCAATAACTGTCAATCATTTTCTATTCTCTTTTACTGTGCCGTATTATTTACTCTTGTATTTCTTGAAAATGAGAACGAATATAAACATTCAAGACCTAACAAGACCGAAGATAAAAATAGTTGATTGATAATGTTCAGAATTGTTTTCATTCTTCATTGAATAAACTCAAATTACAATCCCTCGTGAACTTAAGAACAAATTAAAGTTACAATATTAATAAATTAATAAAATGGTTTAATCGGAAAATTGTCATCGTTTGTGTAAGTATACACGAGGTTTAGAGAATTTAAATCAAATCTCGTTATCAAGTATGAAAGTAATGACTATATTGTTCAAAATTCTAATCTTTTCGTGTATGGAAATTAAAATAAATGAGAATGATAGGTGAATTAGCGTCGGTGTTGAAATTTTTTTACTAAAGTACCCGTTGAGGAAACTTTAAAAATAATTTATTATAGGTTCTCGCATTACAATAACCTTAACTAAATAAATAAACTGCTATAGACGTTATTATGGATCTCCTTAAATTATAAAGTTATTGTAATTTTTTCCAATTAAATGATAAGATATGTCACCAGGAAATGGAGTGACAATAGATACTTCATATGTCCAATTTTTTCCAAATCTTTAAGGAACAATTCAAGAAGAAAGTTATTGAATATTCCGAGTTTAAACCAAAAGAATGACTAAGGTATTTTAAAAAAAACTTTTTTTCATATGGCCTCATGGCGACACAAAACTAAAACAGTTTTTAACAACACTTCCGATTCCATCTCCTTAACCATGGAAAACGAAATCAATAATAAACTTTTATTTGTAGATTTGTTTAAAAGATGTAGGTTCGTTTATAAGACTTTGATTTACAGAAAACAGACACGCACCGATCTGTACCTAAATTATTTTTTTTAACCATCCTAATACTGCCAAGGAAGGATTAGTTCATTCCTTACTTGACAGAGCTAATAATATTTATTTGTTCCGATAAAGAGAGTCTAAATCGAGATATAAATTGATTAGACATTAAGGATGACTTAGTTACAAATGGATACCCTCAATTACTAATTTCTAAGTTAAAAAAAAAATCTAAGGAAATGAAAAAATCAAAAGTCAATGATAAACCCTTATCGTACATGACTATCTCTTATGTGCCTGGATTATCGGAAAAAGTTGGGCGTGTTGCTGGGAAATATAAAATGCATACCACTTTTAATAATCAAAACACGGTTAGACAACATCTCATCAAAATCAAGCCTAAAAATGGCACTTAACACAATATTTACAGTGTTAAATGTGAATGTGACAGACAATATATTAGCGAGACAAAAATACCTCTAAATATATGAATTATTGAACATAAAAAGAACACGTCATAAAAATAAACTTTAAACTACCCAAGTGAATAAACGAAGCAAGGAAATAGTGATATACATTTAAGAAAAAAGGCTATTAGTTGCTCAATTTATTTATAAAATAACGTAAAATGTTATATATATCTATATTTATTTAGAGTGTTTAAGATGTGTGAAAGAGACATTGTACGATATATGTGTTATAAAACATAATCCATAACGGAATTGTATTTATTTTACGTAATCTTATTGGTTTGTTGTTTTGATAATTACGAAGTGCGTATATGGAACATTAATTATATTCATATTTTGCTCCTATGTATCAAGAAACCAGACAAGTGTGAAAATTTAATAATTTATAGTGCGGGTATTAATAATATAGCTAGGTTTAGTTAAAAGTAAAGGTCGAGCTTCAAAGTTATTCGATGTCGGCAAAATCTTATGAAAAGTTCTCAGTATACCAAGAATAAAACAATTAATAATAATAATATAAATTAGACAAACACTAGCCCTAAATTCGAGTTGAAAAGCTCTAAGGATCTCACTATAAAGTGTAGTGTAGTGAAAATCCCGTGCTACCTTAGCTGGATGTACATCTTCACTTAGTCTTGGGTTAGATCCCTCTTTTCAACAGGTCTGTCTTTACCAACTTTTATACTCTAACGACCTTGATTCTATTAGAATATTTGAGGACTAGTGGTGTTTATTTTATGTTTTTTGTCTACCGTTTTTTTATAAAGCGATGATGACCGGAAAAGTTTTTTCCTTCAAACATCAAAAAAATTATCAAATGGAGTTGAGTATTATTAAAAAAAACATTGTAGTTTTATAAAAAATAGTTCTTAAAAAAACTATTAAACCTAACGGCTGCCGTTAAGAATTTTTTGAGTTTAAAATTAAAAACTGTTAAATTCTCGACGCTTTTTATAGCAAATAAAACTTCATATTTATTACAAATAACGATTGTTTACAATGTTAAATGATGACGAATCTGCAACTCCTATCCGGAATAAGTAATTACATTAAAACAAGTTATCATTACAAAACACTTATTATAAAACTTTTATTTATGTTGTAAATTCTTCCGAAGTAGCATTTAAAAGCCACTTTGAATAAAAAGACCCTCTACCTGTCACCATAAGCATGTTTACATTTTGTAATGTACGCGAGTTTTTGACAAGATACAACGAGATTATTTGCATAGGCTCCTCCTCGACAAATGTTATCGACTGTAGAATCTGGTATTAAGTACTAACTATAACAGAGCTATCTTGAGAAAACACTTTAACAAACGGGATAAATTCTAAGTTAGTTTACTTACTACCTGAATAACTGGAGATGAATTTTAATGTATTAAAGCTATAATGGAGTCATTGTCTATTACACTATGAATATTCTAGCTTAAGAGATGAAATGGAGACAACTCGGCAACAATAATTAATGTTTATATCAATATTTGTACACGGTGGTTAATATAAACGTTTATATCTTTTTAAAGATTTTAATACAAGTTTAATAGTGAAAGCTTGTGTCCGTCATCTTTCTTACTGCATGTGCTATGCGTGATACCTCTCTTTATGATGGTTGTCGAAGCTAAGTTACATATATGCACTATTCACATAAGAAAAGATGACTGGTGGTGGATTTAAAAACGAGAAGTGTACAGTGGCTAACATTTATTATTAGTCTTCATTGTGTGTCAGGTAAACAACCAGGATTACCACCTCCGAAACTGTAGTCCTTGAAAAACCTTACTAGCTCCCTATCACCGCACATTTAGTGAAATTATGATATTTTAATACAAGTCTAGTTCAAGCTAATAAGTGACTTTCCTCCAGCCTCATCAGTCACATACACTGCCTAGAATTCACCCGTCCTATTCATCTACGTTAATGCACTCTACAGGCTCTGGCTATAAGTTATTACCTACACCTAACCTGTGATTTGATAACATCCTGGGAAGTTTCCTCTCATAGATGAGTTTACCCAATTTTGCTCACTAGCCTGCTTTTTAGTTTCGTTCCAACGTGGCTCGGAACCCACGTCGAACTTATCAGCCAGCTTCCCGCCTATACTCATCGGTTTAGTTCCGTTTGGTACTCATCCACAAGAATGGTTTCACCTCTGGCTTATGCCTGTCATAGTAAAGCATCACTTCATTAACTCCACTTGCCCCGAGAGGCTGTGTGCTTCTAGGAATACAAAAGCTTCTATAATATACGCCCCCGAATGGAAGGACCTCTTCAGTTCCATATTTGTTATATATAAAACTGTTTCATTTGAGTTTCCTTGTCGCTGATCTTGGAACTAACTTGTAACACAAGAAAGTATTGACATTTCATCCATTTTAGTAGTCTTGCTACATTTAGAATATCACGAAAGCTTGACAATCCTGTATGCAACCACATCGATTCGATCCACTACCTTCAATAACATTAGTAGGTCTCAGTGTATCAGTGTGCCCATTCCTGTAATAGCCTCCTACCTGGACATATCCCCAAACCAATGGATCATAATTAATCCTAGGTATAATAATAACGTTATGGCTCAAGTTTATTAAGTGATTTAAAATGTCAATTAGCGAGTGGAAATTTTAAAAAAAACCCTATTACAAAGTTATCAAACATTGGTTTTGAGTTGTAAATGAATTAGTCAATGCCATTATTGAGTTGAGCAGTAACAGAATCACTTCCTTGATATGGGGGGGGGGGAGACTTATGGCGGAACATATTTACATGTCAGACTATGCAAATACGTCATATAAAAACAATCCTCACTTGTTGCAATGGTACATACAAACTGTATACAAACCTATAGAGGTTTGTAGTTAGTATTTTTTAATAGAGGCATACTAATATAATATGAAAGTAATTACTGAGATCATCATAATACCAACCCAGTTATGTCAAGCAAACAATTAGATACTAAAATAAATGTGGAAACTAATAAACTATTAATTCTCTGAGGTAATTTCGGAGTTTGCGTCGTCTAAAATTAAATTTTTAAGGCGCGTTATTATTTTTTATCGTAATAATTTGGGGATTGTAAATAATATTTTATTGGAAATTATATAATTTAATTTTCGACTACCAAAATTATACGTTAGTTAACATTTAAATTGATAGAAATAAAAAAAAAAAAAGTTAGTAAATTCGTCCAATTTTCGATATATTTCTATTTTACCGTACACGAAATTTTCTTATTATGTGTGACGAGTGTCCACCATCTTGTTTTATTGGTGTTTGTGGTCGAACATATACTGAAAGAACATTTCAAGCAGGAACTGTACAGTCAATTTTCAATATTAGGCTATAATAAAATGAATTCAAGCTATAAGTATAACTCGGGACTCTTTGTGTAAACCTGAATTTTTAAATATAACATTTTTATAAGACAAGAACTAGCGCATAAGTTCTCGTTTTGCCAAGTTCGTCAATGACACCAGGATTGCAAAGTAATAATATTAAAATACACATAATAATAATTAAAAAAAAGTTAACTTTTCATTTCAGACTCCGGCGACAAAATAAGTCCAGATTTCAAAGTGCCGTACATTTTGAATGCCGAGTATTTATCTAGGAGTAACTTAAAGTTTTATTAAACATCATTTAGACTACTGTTATATTCGTTTTTCCTCATTTGGATTTTTCGTTTTTGAATGATATACGATAAAACTAGGAAACAGTTTATGCTCGAAAATATATTTATCTAAAGTCTATTTTCAAGTTCCACATAACCTGCAAAGAAAAATCACAAAATAGATTTTTTTGGAAGTTATTTTAATTATTGTGATTATTGAAGTATAAATAAAATCCAATAACTTGATATTTGATATTTAATAAATCTAATTTTTTATTGCCATTACATTAATATAATATGCATGTACGATATTTTTTGGCATTACACTTAACTAATTTTAAAAAAAGGATATATTTTCTGACATGTTACTACTTTGCTTTTTAATGAAATTTTAATTATACCTTCATAACATTTAGTAATCATTAACCAAAATAGTATATAAAATAAGACGACAGCAAACGAGAGATGTAAAAAAAGGAAGACACAGACACTCACTATCACAGACATTTCGAGGACTCTTGGAGAGAAAGACACGAAATTTAACACATCTTTTCACGATTATTTTCTTTTCATTTGTATTAAATTATTCCATAAGCCAATTAATACGAAATTTATTAGCTTATTTCCTTTATATGATTTTAGGCTATTTATATGTTATGACTGCCCCAACTCTTGTAAAATACAAATTGTATTATGTAATTTTTGGCGCCAACTAACAAAGATGAACCATAATGTACTATCATTAGTAGGCTATTAGGCTTTAACCATGTAATATTATGTGACAGTTTGGCTTAGATTATATACTGTTTTAATAATAAATTCAGCTGTAATATTATTATTAATAACATAACTCAAGATTACTTTTAGATCAAACCAGGCCTAATGTAGTCAAGTAGTGATAAATAAACGACGCAATAAAGGTTGCATTATATTATTAAGGATAAATAGCTGCTAAATATGTATTCCAATTCTATAATTTATGTATTGTTATCATGATTCTATAGATAAAGTGTGATTTCAAACATCTGCAACATTCTGTGACGTTTGCAATTTCATTAAGACGGAAATATACTTGCAGGAAGGTAGCTAGACGAGAGAGAAATGCTGAACTTCAATCTACAGTAATTGTAATTAGAATTGTAATTTACTAGTTAATTATTAACACACTATTTGGATTATATTACCGTAACCTAACAAGCAGATCTTATTACAAACAGTTCTACTTAAACATTGGGGATTTAATAATGAAAAAGTTGGGAAAATTTTGAAATATGAATTTCAATTTAGTGTTACAATATAAAGCTTTCGTCGAAGAGTATTTTATTAATTGACAATAGAATAACATTATTTAATAAAAAAAAACATAGACCCTAAATGTAGATTACAAATCAACAACATATAAATGGGAATAATTTGCTGATGCTATGGTTTTAGCTCAGAAAAAGGAAAACATATCATTACACAATATGTTTAGCGATATATAAAAGCATCTACACAGAAAGAATTACAATTATTTTAAGTATGAGGCATATTAATAAAATATAAAATAATGTGAAGAAAGGAATTACAAAATTTGGTCGTAAGTGTCAAAAAAATGCATTTAACTAAATCATGATGTTTTATTTAATGAACAATAATCGTATTTGAAAGTTGACTTTATTAGAATAACAAAAAATGTTACAATAACTCTACAGGAGCAGTTACATCGAACAAAATAATGTTTAAATAACAGTTAATTTCTGTAAAAAACAAAAACAATTTACTAATTATTTAAGGCTTATAAAACACCAGCGTAAATTGTACGGCTGCTTAAAACGTTCAACGATTCAACTTGCCGTTTAAAACATTTTCAAGTACAGTTAGAATATTTTGTTAAAGTACTGCAATTGTATGAATTATATTGAAATATAAAAACAGTATCTCTATAAAAAACAAATCACTCAGTTAAGACACACAAAGAAAATAAAAAATGGAAACACATAACAAACATTGTAGTGAAGAGGAAATGTCTACAACTCCAACAATAGAGTCTTTGTGTAAGTACCACCTGTGTTATCAATACCAGATGATCTACACAACCGTGATTAGCATCAGAGCGGATTATAAGCTTATATTCAGAGTTACTCCTAAATTAGATGACGTCACCGACAGGGATTCACTTTAGACGTGATTCGACTGCGAACAAAACATCTCTTTGTTGGAGGAAATATCTCTGTCGACTTCTACGACCAAAAATACAAATTACAAAAGAAATCTCTATATAACTTACACGTTTATATTATTAATTTATGAGTTTTGTGTATTTATTTAGCATGTCAATATTTTTTAATATCAGTTAGGATTTTCATTCGCAAAGTTTATATGCCTTTTCATATTACGCAATTATAAATAAGCAACATCATTTAGCATAAAATAGATTGTACCGCTACAAAAACAAAACAAACAATTATACAAAAATTTAGCTAATAAGAGACGTATACGTCAATATTGGATAAAGAAATATAAACCCCAATACACACTTTTTGCTGATTTGTGTGTCCTACAATACACACAATTATGGAGAGATAATACTGAACCAAATATGTTTAATTGCAGGAACACCAAATTTTGTATGAATTTGTTTTACAAGATTGCTTCTAATATTTGCGAATATTGATTTAAAACAGATTATGTAAAGCTAAGTATCGTCCTCGGTAGCTCTGAATACAAGTATCTAACCTTTATTTTAAGCTGATTCAGTGAAACGGTATTCCCACTCCCGCTGGCCTAATTGTAATAATGCAGTTTTCGTGTTCAGTGTAACCAAATCATGTTCATGACTGGTGTGTCAATGAATAATTAATTAATCCCTTCCCAATGAAAATATTTAGTTTTCAAAATCTGACAATATTCTGTGTTATGCCGGTAACTGTAACTTTAATGCATTTTAAATTCAAACAAATACGCTTTAAAAGAAATGGAAGGTTTTCCTTGATTAAAATGATAATGAGCTACAAGTGATTTTTGATCATGAATTCCATCTTTTTTTTCTCATGTATTTGTAGTATAGATAAAGTTATGCGAAGGGTCAACAAATCAATGTCGAAATTTTTGCCGATATTTCTTATTTGACTAAAAAATTTGTTGGTATTTCTCTTGTATATTGTATATACAGTGCTACAAAGCTCAAACGTAAGTACAAATTTTGGTCATTTCACGGGAGAATTTTTCATTTTTTTATAACTAAAATTAGGAGGTGTAAAAAACTAAAAATTTCGATTTTCTTAATTGGATATAACTATTTTGAGAAACATTTGGTCAAGTGTAGTATCTGAGGACCCAAAAAGTTTGATTGCCAACTCTACAAAAATGCCTGTCGTGAATTACCGGTAAAAAAAGACACGGGACTATATAAAAACTGAAAATCAGCTCTTTAAATATTAGTGAAGATCTAAAAAGTAATAATTCAGAGCTGTGTGAAAACTGTAAGTAAAAAATAATAAAATAATAGTTCATGAATATACGGCAAAAATAAAACGTGAACTTTGACCCCTCGGTCTTAATAAAATACGACTTACGCTGAAGACGTGTAAGTTGCTTATGGCTAAGGAGAAGCAGGTCTATATTGGTTTCAAACTCTGTGTCCATGGTTCATTTTGTTTTTATGAGTGACAATTAGAGAAATGACATTTTTTGTTACGACTAGCTTTGTTATTTTTCATTTTGTTTTGGAGATGGGTGAGTTAGGAGGTTTGTACGTTGTTTTTACACAGTTAATTGTTTATTTTGTTTTAATATGGTAAATAGAGAAATATGTAAAATAAACAGTACTGGTTTTGTAATTTAAATTAAATTATGTGTTTTGAGTTAAAATAAACCAGTAATATATAATTAAAGTCCGACCCTCTATCTAATGTAATAAAATCGTATATTAACAAGCAATATAAAAAAATAAAGTATTGTATATTCAACTCCTGTTGGGATAATTCATAGGTTGTGCCTCACCTTAGTACGTTTGAGAATTAAATTCCTACCATAAATATCCTTTTTCCTTATCACAGGCTAACTTTGATCTCATAAGATAAGCCAGCAAGCCTCCCAGTCTTAGGATCTCCAAAAAACTTACAAACTCCCCATTGAATTTGAACAGTACAGAGATTAAACTACGATGACTGGGGGCATGTATGAGAGCGTACGCCGGAACGGAAGTCAATTTTTTGTCTCGGTGTTAACTTGTTTTACACTAGTTTAACATATTCTAGCGAGATTATACCACACCGTAAATAACAAAACTACCATCAAGCTAACACCCCACAGGTGAGGGGGAATTATGTAAAGACTCTAACTGCTCTCCGGAAAATAATATTTTGTAAAAAAGCACCTACGCACAAAACGTAACAGATGTTGATAGTCAATCGGAAGCATACTATAGTAATAATAAAATTTAAAATATATAACCAAAATGACATCAATTCATACTTATATAAAAAACAAAAATTTCTTCTTCTTCAGATTAATTTTCAATTACCACAAAATGTGTAAAAGATTTAAACTAGTGGTTGATATCGGTCAGCTCTGTGTTGATAGGACCTATCGCGATGGGCAAATTTTAGCTTTTCTCCTTCCAGAACAAGAATTAAGATTTCGTGGAAGCCCCGGTAGCCATTCCTATAGCACCAGTAGATTATATTTATGTTAATTTCATATACAGTTAGCTCCAACGGCCAACACATAACTACTCTCCATTTTCATTCAGTGGGCAGTGCATATTAAACAGAGCACTTTTAAGCACCCAAGACGTGTTGCTAGATCGTCGTATAAAAAAAATACATATTAACTATTAAAAACTTATAATACTGTATGTATTCATAAAATAAATAAAAGAAGGAATAATACAATGAAACAACCCTGTGATATTTTTCTTTTAAAACGAAGGTAATTTGGGCATCGATAATACGTTTTTTTTTTTAATTTTATTATTATTATTATTTTTTTTTTTACAATGAGTAGGTTAGGTTGGGGTCGAAATACACAATTTGATGTCCAAATTCTAAGCATTTCATACACCGCCAACTAAATATGAAACGGGGTATAAAGATTGTTCGCCATTGTTCGGCGAGACGTAACCTTGTACAAACATTTTACCTCAATATTCAATAAACAACATTAAAGTGAGCAGATTCCTATTTCTTAACGTTCTTTGTTAAGATAACGTTTTAAATCTTATAGAGCAAAAAGATATTTCTTGTTGTAACCTTTGAATATTTTTAGTCTTAGATTTACGTCTATGGGTTTGTACGTATACGTTTACCACTACAACTCTTCCCTAAAATGTTAGTTATCACTTTCATTACTGTATTGAAATTGAATTATTAATCGTTTAAGACAAATACTAGATGTTAAGCTTTAAGAAAAACCGAGCTTGATGTTTAATGAATCTATCTTTACCTTAGCAGAGTGATTGTAATAACTGACATGTTCTCCTCTTTTAACTGTATTTCACAACAGTTAGATTATAGATGCCGGTATAGTTATAGGCCAATTTAACTTCTTTTTCTATAATTCTTAAAAATCACTAATATTCTTGACATAGGATACGTGTCTTTGCGGTAGCTTTACTAAGCATTCAAAAATCGATATATAATCTGTATTTGGTATCTGGTTTCTTAAGTAAGATTAAGTGGGTACGACACGGTTTCAATGGGGGTTTGATTTATCTTCAGCATCGTATTTACCTCCTTATTAATTATCTCATACACTATTGATAAGGTTATCTTTGAGTTAGGAACATATAATACAACATTATTTATTAAATATTCATGCACGTGACTAATCGGCTGAGAAAGTATGTTAATCAAGGACGACACATAGAATAGTGACACATGTATTCTCAGTCTGTGTAGATGAGCAAATCCGTTATGAGTCAACAAGATTGGATTGCAAAAGGGAAGTTCATGATACGTACAGGGCTGCTTGTACTCCTGGGAAACACAACTCTGACGTATCCTTACGTAAGTCTGAACTCCCTTTTGGTATATTGAGGCAGAAGTGCACAATGTGCACCTCAAGACAAAGTGATGACAAAGAAATTGTAAAGGAAAACTAATTTTAACTTGTATATTTAACTGATTTGTTTATAGTTAATCGAAAATATTTTATGTAAGTATTGCCTACACAAGATTTACAAAAATAAATAACATTACGGTCGATCCAGTCTTAGCAAATTAATTTTTAGAATAATTGACCTATTCGTGTAAAGTTTTTCATCTGTGAATGCATTTAGTTGGTAATTACATTCAAATATAAGTGTAATGAACCAGAGTAATTTGCAGAATAAGTGCTCCACTTTTATTTCCGAAATGATCAATACAAGCGAATACAAAATATTGTTTTCATAGATGAGTATATAGATTTTGATTAAGTTAAAAAATTGTAATTAAAAATATCTGAAATAAATAATGTGTGTTGGTAAATTTGGTTCAATTTTTACTTTAGAAACTATTAATTAAAACGAGAGCGTGTATTAAATTTCGATAATTTAAACTCAACCAATGCACCGAAGCATATAACCTAAATAAATACGAATGGAAATCTGTATAAGAAACATGAATATAAAACTTCCCCAGCTTTTTTACGTACATATTTTTAAATCTGTAAAATTAATACAATTTGTACATATGGAAACCAACATCTTTCAGATTTCTTTTAAATTTTTATCAATATTACAAATGGGAAAATGTAATAATTGTGCATATTACAAGGGGTATATTCAACAAAATGTATTTCCAATATTGTCGTTACATTTAATACATTACGTAAGATAACGCGATGTAATAAATTGCGTAGTTGAAGGATATTAAACCATAACTCAAACTAATTAGCCTGCTACTGCTGAATGCCATATGTTCCGAAATGAATTACTTAATCAATCACCGGTTTGGATAAAGATAAACATTTTGGAGTTTCAAACCAATGTTTGAAAGTACCAAAGTAATATGTCACATTAAACCAAACAGTTAGCAATGTTGAAAGATTTGTGAAGAAGAAAGTAAGTACCATAGGGGTGAGGGTGTGGTATTCTTATACAGATATTTTAATTATGAAGAAGAAGTATAACAGTTTAACATTTAGTTATTAACTATAACACTGTTATTATGGTGCAGTACCATAAAGAACCATGATATAACAATTAAATTATTTGTAGTCTTGTGTACTTTGCTTATAAACTTTGTACAGGGCTAAAGTCGCTTCGCATTTTGTTGTGCACGGCCTCCAGTCTCATTTGTTTCTTTTAGATGTCTAACGATCCATCTAGTAGCAATGGTTAGGTTCGGTTAGGCTAACTCATTGCAATAAAGTGATTTAAAAAATAAATATCACGGATAATATACTTACATTAAAAAAATCCTTTGATGTACAAGGATAAAAAACTATTAAAAAGAAAATTTAAAGTTATAAAATGGCTTACTGTTTAATAAAATTTAGACAAATCGTTCTTCGCAAATAAAGTATGTCAAAATATAACGATAATGAAATTTATTGTAAATTCTTACCTTATTAGATTTTTCAACAATACTATTTTTCGTTCTTTAATTTTTATATAAGTAAAAATCAGTGTACTTGTGACAGTCGATCATGCATGGTGAAGTTTGTTATGTTGTACAATGTTTTATGTTTTTGTATATATAAACATAAACTATAATTTAAAAACGAAGCGAAATTCTGGAAACATGTTTACCTGAAGATGACGTTTTAACACCGATACAGGCACTACTTATAAAAAAAATAATAAATGAATGAAAGGATTGTCGACGAACCTAATAGGGCAAGAATTCAGATTAAGTTACTATTACGCAATTTTGGTGGAAGAACAACACTAAATCTTGTTAAAAATAAATAAATCATTGAAAACAGATAATTACATAAGTTAATTTTAAATTATCATATAAATTAGGTGTTAAATACTATAAACTTTTGACCAACTTTGAAAACACTGGCTTACCGGTTATTTATCTAATTCCTAGAGAGTTCAGAATGTCAGCAGGATCAACAGTTTATAAAATTGTGCTCTTTTTAAATAGTATTTCGTTCATACTTCAAAAATAATACAACTTCCAACGATCTGAATTATATCAAAGAATGTAGATTGTAGACTATAGTTATAATGCCAAGGTACAAAACGTAACTAGTGAAATATAATAAAAATTTTATGTATAATTTTAATATCGAACCCCGACAACCAGAACTAAAACCTGAAATAGAAATAATTCAGAATACCAACCATATAGAAGAATAAAAATGAAAATAAATAATAACAATAAAAAATACTACATCATAACTGTAGTAGTTTGAATGTTGTGTACAATTACCTGTAAATCGTGAATTTACTTCTAAATTCATTCATGACATTGTGTAAATGAAAGCTGCCTAAAACCAGTTAAAAATATATTTTTAAATATGCGTCCAACTATCCAGTTACGCGAGCTACGAGTTTTCATGTAGCCTATGTATATATATATATATATATATATATATATATATATATATATATATATATATATATATTATAGTATAGCCTATGTATATATATTTTATTTTTTTTTAAATTTATCATTTTTTGTTGCTGTTTTCTTCTTAATATTTAATTCAAAACATAAAATTCGGTCGAAATAAAACGGGTTTTAATATACAACATAAAAGGTAAAACTTACTAACCAATTTTTCATTATTATCATTCATTATATTATTAAAAAATTAGCAAAAACCATAAAAAAAAATTAAGAAATATGTTATTAATTTTGTATGTTTATAGGAGGGTAAGTAAAGTAATTAAATGGTATTTAAGTGATACTCAAAAATTCCAATTACTCAATTTCATGTCCAATGGGTCATATATAATAAATATTAATCTGGATGAGCTCAGAATGTCTACTAAATTTTAAGATCGTAAAATACATAATCTTTGTATACTTATATACTCGCATGTCAGTAATTTTCTAAAAAATAAGAATTAATGAATCACTATTGCAAACACAGGGCGTAAATATCATGGCGGCCTTTCTTTTTATAGTTTTGAGCAGAATAAGATATATATTTTTAGCAATTTTATTTTTTTCCCATATAAGCCTACCTATATTCTACCTATATTCTAATAAGGTAGCCAGTAAAATCTAAACATCACAAGTTTAAAAAAAACATAATAGGCTATTAGGAAAACTAAATTTGATTTAGCACTCAATTCTAAAATGTTATTTCGTAATATAAGAACTAATATAACTTTAACAAATTGGCTAAATCAATATTGATGTTTGACAAAATTATATTAAAATATTAGATTAATTGTTTTCTCAATTAAAATTCAGTTTCAGGAAGAAAAGATAAGGATAAATCTCTACCTATATAAACTTAAACAAATTATTATTATTTTTGATTTGCGAGATATATTGAACGAAAATTGTATGGGTATGTTTCGTGTAATGTAAATCAGGGTTATCGATTGAAAAAGAATTGTTTTCTTTATTCACGTTGTTTTAGTTAGTTTAATATATAATATGTTTACTATTTAAAGCGTATGTTATGGATACAAACTCGTGTATGCATTGCTGTGTTATATTAGGACTCCATCTGTTACCTAATTGGGAGTTGTGTAGCCATGTCAATGAACAAACATTTATTATGCAAAAGAATAAAACCATAATAGAGACCTAGACAACTTCATTTGAGCAATGTCTATAAGTATCTAACACACACCTGATTTGGTGACATTGAAACTTAATATAAAAAAAAACATTTCTTTATAACTAGTGTATACTAAAATACGTTCCAACAATAATTTTAATATTATTTCTGTCATTGAATTATAATATAATAAGTTTAACGGTTCTAATTTAATTTGTCAAATAATAATGACATGTTGTATTATTAAGCTCAATTATGTCTACGGTCAAACATTGCTTATTTTCTTGAATAAAATTCAAAAAAGTAAACGTATTTTTACTGATTTATAAGATTCGTTAAAACCGATAATATGTAGCCTACTCAAATAAACCATTCCGACAAAACGTGTTTGATTGCGAGCGTCATTATACTGTCTCAAATAGTTCATACGGTAACGAGATCGAAGAAGTAACTCTGTAAGAGTTCTAAACCTTTGAACCACTAAAGAATGTTATTATAAATTACCCTTTCTTGAACCAAACTGAAAACTTCTCTTTAATTTTAATTCTTTCTACCGTCTTCATACGTTTTCAATAATTTTTACATACGAATTATTCTGGCTTTTAATATTATTAAATAAATATTTAATTAAATGAATTTATTTTAATCCAGCACATTATGTGGCAGTAATACTCAAAAACCTAACTTTGGTTAAATAATTTGCTCAAAAGTTACTGGACTTACAATTTGAATTTTATGAAGAAAATATTTTAAGAAATGTGTTTATTAAAAATGAAATTGTTTACAAAGTTTAAGAAAACTATCGTTTTAATTTTCGTTTTATAGCAAAACCTTTACTTTTTGTCATCGACATAATTTTGCTTTTCATTTTACAGATATTGAAAGAAATTTGTAACAGAATAAAGTCAATATAATAATTTGGTGAACTCATATAATAAGTTAAGATGGACAAATTTGCGTTCATACTGTCATATTTTACTCTTAGGCGAAACATCATAGAAGTTGTAACAAAAAAAAAAAAAAAAAAAAAAAAAATCATCCACAATAAACACATTATAGATCAACACGACATATTAGCAGTGCTAATAATGATCTTCAGTTGTTACATGCAAATAAAAGTCAAAACCCCAAAGATTCCCTACCTTACTTTCTTCCCTGGAATAACAGACGGTTACCCTGTCTGGATATGATATTTTCGGCGATAATCTTCACAAAACAGGGAAGAGGAGATCATCCAGATTGTGTGTGGTTTGGACATGATGAAACCCCAACATACATTTTTTAATGTGAGGTATGGTAGGGAAAATGACTTGATCTGATAAAGCAAATAGGTCACATAACACATGAGAATCATTACTATAGTGGCAGTAATGATTGTTGTTTAAGAAGCATGGTATTTATTATACAGAATACATTTTAAAATATATAAAAAATAAGATGCAACATGTTACATTAACAAAGATAAACCCAAACGAGGTGGCACTTCCTTGATGAAATGCCAAGACCAGTGGTGCTAAAGCGGAGTGTTTAGAGAAGGAACGTGGAGGTTTTTTAGTCGATACTATGAGGGGGGGGGAATCTGATTCTACCTAGAAACAGACCATAGGTGAGATAACGTCCATGAGAACTTGCCTTTCTCTGTAAAGCAAGAAAGAACAACTTCCATTTGTTGATTGAGGTTTCCAAAGTGTCGCTCATTCCATTGATGAAATATCCTGAATCTCGAAATTTATACTTTCATTACATTGTTGTGTATGACAAAGTTATATTAATAATAAAATTAGTTTATAACATTTGATTTTGGATACAAAGGCTTAAAACATGTTTAATATAGAAGACTATTAAACGAACTGTAATTGTAGAGTTTTAAGGTAAATAAGTAATTCCTAATACATTTTTGCCGCTAAGATTCATAGTTTATTTATTGAATAGCTATAAATAGATTAATTACACATATTATTGTAAAGAAATTATCTTTAATATTACAATATAAAATTGAGGTTTAGTGAAATCAATAAACAACCAAGGTTGTAAATATCAGGTAAAGTTTATATTATTGAATTATTTTCTGTCTCGGTCATCTCTACTGGGAATAAGAGAGGTAACTTCGTCTCAATTCAACTTGATTTATCTGAAATGATATTTGCTCAATTATTTGTTTAAAACTTGTAAGAATCAAACATTAAAGTGTTTCTATAACAGTATAAAAACCTTTCATGAACTACTGTTCCAGAACTTACATAAATACCCCGAAATTGGTTTTAGTTTTGTTTGAAGTATTGCTATAGAAATATAAAATTCCTATTTTCGGTTTCTTTCTATTGTACTAATTTCATAAATTCCAACTTATTATTTCCAACCATTATTTATTGCAATGTCTTATTTAATTAGTAATACAACTTTTAAAACAAACCATAACATAAAAAATCAGATAATCTCGTCTATATTTTATTGTTTTACGTCTTGTTTGTTTGTGGGAAACAACAATGTAGAGAAGGCCGATTTTTTGTAGACATTTCTTTGCATAATACACTACCACTGTGATTTCTTCGCATTATATAGTTGTATAAAGAAGTTACTTTAGCTGTAAGCTGTTGACTGTAAGCAGTAAGTTCTTTGGAGTAGATGGTACCAAGTATTAATTAATGAAGGCACTATTTGCTTCATTCGTTGTATATATGTTACCGGCCATACCCGATTTCATAACAAACTAGTCTTTCTTAGGCCAATTGCATTACTATAATTATATAAACTGACAAAATAACCTATTAGTGCAGTTTTTTATTTTCAAAATATAGATTACATTAGTGGTATCAAGAATCACCACAAATAGGTTAGGTTATAAAAAATATATAATATAAGTAATAATAATACTGAAATCGGGAAATATAACAATAATGTAAATACTGGCAACTTAAACACAAATTATAAGCGCGTTTTAAGTTAGTTTGGTAAATATTAGCCGTTATTAATATTGGTTCTAACTAAACTTGTTAGGCTTGGCTAAACTAGTTTGTCGTGATATCAGGATTGGCCTTTAATATATAGACTGCAGAATGTATATTGTATTTTAATATTGACAACAGTGTGGCATATTTAAAAAAAAAAAGAGAAGAAGAAATCTGACTGGTGTATCTTGATGTGTGCGACTTATCGACCATGAGCCAATGTTGCCAAAATTGGACAAATTTCCTTTACATATGCTGACGAAAAGTGATGTATAATTGAATACCACAAATTTTCTGCTCGATACATTAAAGGGAAAACGATTACATTAAAACTTGTAACAAATTACCCAGTTTGATATTTGTTAGATTTCTACTATGAAATAATGTTGAGACGTCGACAGCAATTATTGTCGAATAAACGAAGCCAAGTGCAGCCCAGTAATCCAATGTTAATATTCACACTTATAAATGTTTTTACTAAGTAAAAACCGTAAAATATAAATTGAGGGACACTATAATATATAGACTAATGTGCATATGAAAACGATTAACAAGTTATATATATATATATATATATGTATACTTTTTTTGCGCAACAAATTGTTTTTTACAATATAGGTACATTTAAACTGTAGAAATATAAATTTAATTTAAGTTATTTATTACTTTCTCCGTCTTGAGACTTATATATATATATTTTTTTTTTACGCAACACGTTGTTTTTTTTTACAATATAGGTACATTTAAGCTGTAGAAAAAACAATTTATATAAATAATTTAATACTCACTCCGACTTGTGCCTTACTTTGTAACAACTTTGTAACGTAGGTTACGCATTTAACTAATGTTAATAACTTATGTTCGACCTTCAGACTCGCTCCATTGAGGTTGTTAAAACATTAAAACACTACAAAACGTACACATCGCATACAATAAACAAATCACAATCAAATGCGCGACAGGTGTACACCAATGGTTCATGAACGACTGAAGTGAAGGTAGTTTATCGTTTGTCCACTACGTTATCTATCAAGGTCATAGCAGTATAGTATAACAAGTTGTATCGGAAGTTATGTTAATCATTAAATAAAATACTTTTATTGCTTTTGAAAGCTTTATAAATTTCAAATTCCTCAATGGCATCCATCTTTCTGCCCATCCTATATATCTTTATTGTAATTATTAACATACTGTATGATAATTATTCTTTTACAATAATGTGGGTAAAAGAAGAGTTCTTCTCTTACCCACATTATTTGAGCAAGTTCGTTTATTTTACTTGCGGCTTTGAATTGTTATTTATTTTGATTATAGCTTATTTCGGTGTTATCGTATTTGTGATACGGTCTTTGTTAAACTTTAGTGTAAATTGGTCTTTAAAAGTGTTATCTTAATGTTTTAAAATTTGAATACTTTTGATGCCTAACTAGCTTCATATTTAAAGTTATTAAAACTCATTTTTGAGTATTAGTATCCAAATCCCAGATTTTAATTTAAGTGATAACTATCGCTCATTTGAATGTGATTTGTTAATTGTATGTCACGTGTACGTTTTGTAGTGTTTTAGTAAACGACCTCTCAGGAGCGAGTCTGAAGATGGAACATACGTTCTGAAACGCGTAACCTATGTTACAATGTAGATCACAAGACGAAGTAAGTATTAAATAACTTAGATAAAAATCTGTGACTTGGATATTATTACTCAAAAATTAGTTTTGATAACTTTAAGTAAATGTATTATTTAAGATTTTTAATAAAAATTGTTGTTTTTACATTTTGTGGTTAAATTCATTTTACAAAATATAAAAGTAACCTAATTTTTTTTTCAATTGGAATTAAACAAATTCATGTTAAATGTGATAATCTGTTTCAGTTTATAGGGGAGAAAATAGTATGACTTTTCTGATATAGGTCAACTCTGTGGATTGAATTCATAGACTAATGTGCAAAATTTAAACTGTAGAAAAATAAATTTAATGTTTCAGATATTTACTAAAAATTGTAATTTACAATATAAAATTTATAATTTACAATATATAAAATAAAATAAAGGTATTGTATTTCAACGCGGATTAAACAAATTATTATTAAAGGTGAAAATCTATTTTAGTTTATAGGGGAGAGAATATTATGACTTTCCTGATATAGGTCAACTCTGTGCGATTCGATTCCAACTGAACTGAATATTAAACACCAAGTGGGTTTAGATTTCATGCAACTGCTTTAAAATTCTTGTCAGGATGGCACGCCATTGTAACACAACGGTTTAGAAATATCAATTGTTTTATTATAATATAAACAATATTCCTTAACACAGTTAGAAAAGTTGAATTTCTGTCATTGTACTTATTTCATAAGATACATCAGTTTTAGCAACATATATTATCACTTTTCAAATTTTGTGCAAAATAAAACTGGATTAAAATAATAAACATTTCCGTTTCTAATGTTTCTACAGTCTAAAAGTTAGACCGACTATCATGCCATTTTTACAATTAGTTCCTTTAGTTTTTAATTCTAAATTACAAAATTGTTTTACAACATTCACAATAAAATTAAAAACCTCAAAAAATTCAAAATGTTTACAATTACCCTTTCTATAAATACTTTAAACATACGGGGAAAATGGTTAGAAAGGAATACAAAATATTTTGTTTCATTGCACATTTTAATCAAATTAGTTATTATCAGAATTATTTAAAATACTAAATCATTATTGGATCAAACCTTTCTTAATTTAAAAATACATTGAGTACTAACCCACAAATCTGTCTTTTGCACTATGAAGTACGTGTTTTAAAAATTGTGTTTGTTAACTCACAATATCAACACGAATCAAAAACATTGCAAACGTTGATAAGGGTCCCAGTAATACTCACACAAGAAAACTGGAAAAAAAAGTTATTTGAGAACACTAAATTTCTTGATAAATTCCTAAAAGAAAATATTGTCTTTTTAACTAAAGTAATGTTTTCTGTTAAAAAAATATATTAATAATAATAATTAAAGCAATATAATAACATTAAATTTATGGATGGAACTATTTATTACGCCAAACAACATGTAGCCTAGTTGAATGATGAGGCCAGGTTGAGACTTTTTAATTGACTGAATGTTTTTTGTGAGGGAGTCAGCAGTAATACCCAGTGCGCCAACCCGGTCATAAAAATAAATTGACTTTTTATACAAACAGGTCACTTTCATAACTTGTGTAAACAATTTACCCTAAGTGGATAAATTTAAAATGTTCACTTGCCCACAAGATGTTATGGCTCAAAAACTTGTTACAGTGAATGTTTAAAGTACAACCTTTCAACAACTCAAGAAACTGAAATATTGTTCAAACTACACTCTTACTAATTATAGTTGAAACGTGTTTCACAGAATGCTCTCAAAATGACCATCGATGTGCAGTTTATTTATTTACTTTAAACTAATAATAAAAGGTGTACATTCATTCTCGTTCACCCATTCATTTCAGTAGGTCAAAATGAAAATTAATCATAGACACTATCTATGACAATATATATATATATATATATATATATATATATATATTAAATTATCAATATAAATATGCGTCGCTTTTGCTATATAAACACATCTTCAAAATAATTTCTATTTCATAAAATCGAGCTATTACTGTCGTCGAGGTCCTTTTTTTATATTTTCGAAATTATCCCTGAAACTTAATATTTTTTCTTGCAATTTTCCATACTGGTTTGGATTTAAATCTTCAAATTTCATTAAAATTTGAACGACAATGGTAGAAAATACGGTATTACGTATTTTTACAAAAGACAGATTTTGTTTGTTTTGTTTTTTTACGGATAATTCAGGAACTGGAAATATTAGAGAGACGGAGACCAATTCATTTTGTTTGGATTCTTGAGTAAAAATAATGTGTTTTTTTTTTTGTTTTTTTATGGCAATTATACTACACTTAGAGTTATCAATAGTTCTGAGAAATAGCCAAAATATGCCCACCACAGACACTCATTGTTCCAAAAACCTTTTTTTGGGGATTTAGCGGATCACAAAATGGATATGTAAACCCAAATACTAGTAATTGATTTTAAAAACATGACATAAGTTTGTCTGTATTATATACAAGAAAGTAAAACATAATTGTTGTAATTCTGGTACGACTGAAACCCATTTAACACACTAAAGTTAAAGTGTTATCTTAGGTTATCCAACAAGTAAGAAGGAATTGCATACTAAAAGCAATTCAAACATTCCTCTCTGTAGATATGTAGTTGAATATTAGTTTCCTAGCGATGGTAATTTTAACTAGGTCGAACTTAACAATAACTGCGTACGAGGAGATAAAGTGGGAAGAGTTATATGGAATTTCAAAATGGAAGGATAATCAAATTCGGAGCTAAATAAACTGATGATAATTGATGTTTTGTTGTTCAGGAAAAAATAATGTAGTCGAAAATTTGTATTAGTGGTTTCTTGGTTGCTGTTTTGATTTCTCTAGTAGTTTTAACATATACTGGATTGCACAGAGTAGACATTGCGTGCAACAATGTAAATATAACATGTTTAACTTATTCATAATTTGAAATTAATCAAATAATTTTGATTGAACTAAATTGTTGTTTATTAGCGGCTCTGTGACATTTTTTAGAATATTCCTTAAATGCGGTATTTTTTCCATAGATTCTACACCATGTTTTAACGATTACTCTGATAACTTTTTAGGCATTAATTGATATATTTTCAGCCTATGTACGAATGTCAACTTCCAATACAAATCCCAATTTCAGTTGAATTTTAAATGACATTTTTGAACGATATATGAACTATTCAACATACGGTAAAAAGAATATTTTGTCCAAACCCATGGTGTATAGATTTTTAAAATGTTTGAAGGTTGAAAACTTTTCTTCAAATTCTGAAATAAAAAAGGTTTAGAAAATTAAATATAACACACTTTAAACTATTTAGTATAATCAAATATGTTAATCAATCAATATTGTATTTGTAGGTTTTCTTGAAATTCGGAATGAAAATTGTAGGTAATTTAGGTCTGTAATTCAAATTTAACTCTAACAAGCTATTTATGGAAATATACATATAAATATATTATATGATAGGTAAAGACTAACTGTATAGTGTACTAGAGTTAATGATGAGTGGATAGTTAATAGTCATGTCAGCAATCTATTGTGTAGGAAACAAGCTTTGTTTTAGCAGTGTTAGATGAGGCTTCTCTCCATGAACATCATTGTAGATGAATGTTTTACGAAGTATTATTATATTTAAGTTCCAAAGTACATATTATAAACATAGTTGTAATTAATTAAATTGTTCTTTTTTTTTAAGTAGTTTCCTGGAACCAAAAATATTACTGGGGCATTCGGTAGGGCCCTCGAGGAAGTTATTGAATATAACATCCGTCGGTTTCAATCCTTAATTAAGGAACCAAACTGAATATAGAGTGAATATATAAAATCAGCAGACAAGAAGAATGTTTGATGTTTTGTGTAGTTTCTAATACGTGTAATGTTACAACAGTATAATAGTGAGCAAAGTATTTTGGATTTCAATGTAAGTAAATCCAGTAAAAATATTAAATAATAAAGTTGTTATAACAAATAAATCACATTACTCATTATTTTTATTAAAAACAAAATTACTATTTAGATAATTTTAGTAGACTATTAAGAGATATGTTTACATATATTGTAGGGTGTCAGCTGATTTTTATTGTTGTTATAATATTTTAATTTTTTTTTTCGTATTTCAAGAATAAAAATTAATAATAACGGCTACCCCTATATTAAAAAAATAGTAGGCCTACTTTACATGATTCCATAATATAGTGGATAGCCCACCTTGCGTAACGGGTTTATCTCAATATGTGATAACGTAGTTAATAAATTTTGTAGTTGAACACACAGCTGATTTTTAAAACAAATATTTGTCTTTATCCATACTTGCTAAATTAAAAGGGCAATCCTTGTAGTAAGTTCAAACAGCTATGACTGGAATGATGTTTAAAACTAGATATTTAGATAAGAGAGACAGTTTTAAATTAAATTTAGAAATGGTTGATTAAAGACAGGAAAGTAACCAATCACCCTTTAATGTCTATAAAAAAACACGAAAATTGTTACGTTTAACATAGAACCGGCTTCCAAAGATTTTATGTACTTACACTCAAAAGTTAGTATTAGGAAACCGTGTTAAGTGGACTTCGGAAACAGGTAAGAACCTTTATGCGAACAAAAAACCCGAACACACTTACAGAAGCGCTCAATATGATGACAAATGATTTTCAATTTAAAAATAGACTTTTCCAAATTGATGGGCGCTCAAATTGATGAAAAAGGAAAGGTACTGCCTAGAGCCACAAATAACCAATTTGTAAACCTATTACTAACCTGACATTTAAGAATCCCTACAGACAGTTTCCACAATACTAATAAATTTCACCACTTTAATAGACGAAACTAAAATATACAAGTAAAAACAATTTGGAAACAACACAACACCTAAGACTAACCAAATTTATCAGCCCACACCAATGAGCATATCAATGCGTCAAACCGGAAACCCGATCAGATAAAATAAATGATACCAAATAACAGGAAACCTATCGATGAAATATATGAAAGCGATTTGTGGTGTCAGATAATGAAGCAAATGCCGAATATTTCACTATCATAATAGAATGGAATGGATTGTAACTTCGTGGGATACTATGGACACACAAGACAAATACAACGTAGTAAATGATCCTATTGAGAAAGACAATGCATATGTTTCACACACGGAGTATCCAAGGAAAGATTTAGCAAAAGATACATAAGATAAAATATATTTTACTTTTCTAGCTCTGTAATGTTCGGTTTAGACAATAACTGTAACAAGAAATCTAATTCAAAATACTTATGCTCATTCGACCTAATATCTCACCAAGAAATTGACAGCAAGTTAGCAATAATCAAGGACAACAAAGGAGATATCTCTAAATACATCACTTTTGATGTTGCAGACAATGTAATAAACTGGATCCGAGAAATAAACCAATATCTGGAACCGCTCCTCACCAAAGAGTCCTTGAAAATTGGTAACTAAAACAAAACAAGTACAATCACCTTTCAAGGTATATTCTTGATAAATCCTACCAATGACACCATTCTATCTAATAATCGAAGACTCGTTCATTCAACCAGAACGACTGAAGGACACCCATGATTCCAGGAAGCTTCTAACCTGAAACTGCGAGTGGATCAAAACCCTGAGTTTTCAGCCAACACAAAGAAAATGGAGCTCGACAAAATCAACCTAGATACCATCTCCAAGATTGATCGACAAATTGATGGCACCCACATCAGTATTTTAACGAATGCGTTGTATGGGGGGGGGGGCTAATCAGAGGACTTTTGTACTTGACGGTTAAAAAATGCCCTATGACAACGTCAACGGTGCCGCTGCTCAACCACCACGGGAAGTTTTATTTAGGGATGGAGGAGTTGGGTAAAGAATAATTGTATTGTGTACTAGGTGTAACGATGAATGGATCCTAGTTAAATAAATTGCGTTAAGGAAGAAACTTTGTTTTAGCAGCGTTAGACGAGGCTTCTATTCACGAACATCGGACTAAATGGGTTTTTTACTAACGTATTGTTATAATTAGGTTAAAAAGTATAATAAATAAAGTTGTAACAAATTAAATTGTTCTCTTTTAAAAAAGCAATTTCTTTCAACCAAACAAATAATATACATACCACCTGGGGGCAGTATATATTGTTTTTTCCGTTCCTCAAGAGCTAACACTTATAATCAGTACAGTTGTCGCAATCCAGAGGTAAGGTATCCTAGCTAGATCTACACCTTTCTTCACGAGGTCTTTCATATTTGCTATGAAATCTTGACCAACTCTTGTTCTACACCGAACCTAACACTATTAAAGATTAAGGCGATGATGACGTCAAAGTTTTCCCATATATATATATATATATATATATATATATATATATATATATATATATATATATATATATATAATTATATTATAACCCTGGAAATAAATCAATTGAAAAATACTAAAAGGATGGCTAAAAATGCAATTTATATTTAAATATACTGATATAAAACATTAATCAGCCGAAACGAGTTTTGAGCAATCAAGTAGCCACCAAATCTTGATTACCAGTAAAACTCTGAGATATAATTTGATCAAAATCAGAAGATGTTCCTTCCGTTTAACAAATTGTTCGGAGAGTCAAAACAGAAATGGCTTTTAAACAAGGGCTCATATTTCTAGAGTTAAACACGAATTGACAATTAAAAATACTTGATACAGAGTAAAAGGATTAAGGAGGATACTAAAGATAAAAGAGTTCATCCTACAAAGTCAATTAGAATGTTAATAAAAATAAAAGCTCCACGATACAGTGTGGTTGACTGAATAATGAAAAGACGCGTTGAACCAAGTGATGCGATTATCATGCAGTAGTAGGATATCCTCGTTTCAAATAGAGAGAAGAAGGATGGAGCATGTTCCGTCATTCTTACGTAGCACGCCTTTCAATGATATCGAATGACCAATCGGATACAGAAATGAGTTCACAACTCATCTTAATATATGCAAGCTTTAACTATAAGTAATCCACCCTTTAATGATTGTATTACCACCCCTGTTTCACAATATCACAAGTTAGTCATTTCAAATTAAGGATTGTCATTTCAACTTCACGAATCTACAATAATTTAATTTTACATAAACACACTTACAGTGTTATAACAGTTAAAATAATAGTTGACACAGTTACTTTCTTCTGAAATAAGACGTCATAAATTCAAAATTTTCTGGATCTATAAAGCCTCAAATAGATAATATTTTAACAAGACAATCAGTATAATAGATTAAAAATGTAAAACTTGTAACATCAAGGAGAAGAGATGATTTACCAGTTGCTAAATTATGACCTACATGGAAAACCTCAGAAAATTATTTGGTAACTTCTTTTTAGATTGGATGGTTTTAAACAATGATTTATAAATGTAAATACAAATCTTGGAATTATCAAGTGTATATATATATATATTGAAGCTTGATCTGCCGTTTAAATTTTATAATGTCTTATAACCAATAATCTTGGATTCCAACAGAAAAATACAACGTAAAAGCAATTATTTGAGAACGAGTAACGCTTCATTTTTTATTTATTTTTTTAACTAAGTCGGTAATGGAATTTAGGACGAATCCTTGATGATAATACCTGCAACGGACAAATCTGTACAAACCAATCCCGTTTTTTCGTTGTAGAATAGATTTCCTTGTTTCCTGTCACTTAAGTATTGCTCAGTTTTCCTTGTGAAATATGGTCCAGTTCTTTTGCGTCTTGTTCTGTTTTTGTGCAGTACAGTTAAAAAGCAAAACTATTACGCTTGTTTGGAGGCTATTTTCATAAAATTTAAAAAAAGAAATTTTCTTCAACGTTTGTATAATATCTTCTCTTTCAACCACACTTTTGATAAAACTCAATATAATTGTTTTCCAACAAACCGAAACAACCTTGATAGATATATATTTTGAGAAAAAACTTCTGCCTTAAGATATTTTATATATTTTAAAGCCAATTTTATGTTTGATTGCAACTCGCTCCACTAATATTCGTTTCATGTTTGGTTAATATTAGAATAAACTCGAAATTAGTCCAAATTTAACATCAAAATACATGGGGAATCCAAAGTTGTATCTAGATTTTTAAAGGATAAGAAAAATACACCATTTTGAAACTTACATTTAGCTTGAATTAAACGAAAACTAGAGAAAATTCTTGACATTTGTTACAAAAACTTGAGAATAATCACAAAAAGGTAAACATTATCGTTTATATATTTTAATTTGTTCTACACACAATAAAAGTGATAAATAGGTGTCTAGTGATCCAAGGAGACATGCAGACATTTTTGTTAAAATCTGTAAAAATTTAAAAGGGTGAATTTTACAATTACTTGTTTGGAACTGGATTCAAAATTAAAATATTGTAATTCTGAACTTTTTCTGACCCTTCTACCAAAAGAAATTTATATTTCTTATATATGCAACGGATTTCAAATATTTAACGATATAGAATGTTTTTCGCCCATCAATGTAATATATGTAAAACATGCCAGAGAACAAGACAATATTTCTTTATTTTGTGATAGAGAATGAAATTAAAGAGAATGAAGGGAAATACTTCCAATAAATAATTATTTTTCTGTTACAAGTGATGAATTTCGTTGACGTAAGAGCTGTTCTCCATAAATCAGTCAAGTTCGGAGCTCAGCAGGATTTACTTGCTGTCGCACATTCCTACGGGAACATTGTTTGCCGGGATAAGTTATTAACTGCTTCTTCCGAGCAGCCGAATAATAGGTCACAGTTGCCGAATAACTCTTTCATTATTTCCACTCGGAACACGTTTCAAGAACATTAGTTGATCGTGAATAGGTCCATAATTGAAACTTTTTGTCTTGGAACGTTTCGATACGAACGATTATTTGGATTATTTGAGAGAAATCTATAAAGAAAGGAAAGAATTATTTGCAAAAAAAACCTAAATTAAATAAATTAATAAATTAGTGTTAGTGATTTACTTACTGAATTTTAAACTTTTCGAAGTGACAGTTTTCGATTGAAAAAGTATTGCAATTATCAAAACATTCACCATTTTAAAATAAATCTTATAACTTTTTATTATTTTTAAATCAACACAATTACATATTTTTTACCTAAGTTTTATTATTGAATGTTTGATGGAACCTGTTTTGAAAGCTTGTTTTATATTTTATTTTTGATATATATATATATTCAATTTCATCAAATTTTAACAAAATAGAGTACAGTTTTCTAAAGACATTCGCAAACAGGTTTTAATATCAAACGTGAAAGTAAGGTATTTAGCAATTCAAATTTCCAGAGGAAATCTTACGTTATGAACAGAGATTGCGAAAAAGCAAAATATGAAAATAAACTTTGGCCTAGGAAAAACAATATTTGATTATGTATATACATCAAATTTGTAATAATGAGTTAGTTATGTATTTCACTCGTAGAATGTACAATGTTCTCTTAGCAAGCTATGCAATAAATAAAATCTATAATATAGAAGTAGGCTTTTAGTGAGAATTACTGTAACAAATAGTACCCCAAAAAAACTAAATTCTACAGTCTAAATATCGTTCTAGGTAACTTCCCATTGAAAGCTGATTATGAAACCATTTTCCGTTCAGTTGTATTATATGACCATAGATTGTTTTATTAAATTTACTTAACAGACGTGTGTTTAATTAAAAGTATCGTCATAAGTGCTTAAACGCAATTTTCAAGGCCCTGAAATATGAAGAGTCACATCATTCCCTGTTTGATTACTGAGGTAGTATATACCCTTAATGTATGTGCATAATTAATGCAAGTAATTTCTTTAAAAAAACGCTATAACAAAACATAGTAAGGCAAAAAGGTTAGATATAAATCCAGACGCTATCGTTCTATATAATTTCCAACCGTATCTTACAGCCAATTGTATTATATGCTTCCGAAACTTGGACAATGAAAAAAATTCAGGAAGATTGGATTATGATGTGGACGAGGAAAATTTTTAGAATAATCTATAGAGGATTTCAGGTTGACGGAATATGGTGTACCATAACAAATGGGATGCTGTACAATTTACATGGAGACCCGTACATTTCAAAAATTATTAAGCAAGAAAGGATTCAATTCACAGGGCACGTTCAACGAATACCACAAGATAGAGTAGTAAACGTGTTCCTGGCTATGGTTTGGGGACAGAATATAAAAATAATCTCCCATGAAATGATGGGTGAAGATGTAGAAAAGGAACTTTGTAAGCCGAGGGTTACAAGATGGAGAAGGGAAGCAGAGGACAGACAGGTTTGGAGAAGAGTTGGTCTGGAGGCCAGAACATAATAATAATCAATATTATGGTTTTATTTGTATTTGTTAACATATATTAGTTTTAGTTTAATAATAAAATGACAGATGATGAACAAAGGAAGGTGTATAGTAAATGAATAGCTCTACGCTAAAATTAAAGTTCTCAAAAAAGGACTACAAAAATGTGATTAAAATCCCATAATAATAAAATATTTAACAAAGATTATTATAAATTATGGAGAGAATAATAATTAAGAGAACGTCTAATTTTTCATTATAAGGGTAGCCCTAATAATTGATGTTATGTTAGCGTCTAGCGTCAGCATTGTTAGCACTACGTGTTTACTTTGTTTGAGGGGTTTAATTGGAGAACGAGGGCTGATACGGGTTGGAAGGTGTAGTTTTCTCTAAAAAATAAATTTCAGCACAACCTTTTCGTTACTAAAGCAAATAATAAGCTTCGTAAAAATACAAACGTACAATAAAATCCATTGATACAAAACATTTAAAAATACAGAGTGTTTAACTATCTCTTAATAAGAAATTTTAGATTAAGCAATAAGAACTCTATCGTGAAACACAGTTGTTTACAGTACACAGACAACTATGAATACACATTTTCTTTCGTCATGAGTTATTTATATCACGCATGCAGAAAATTAAATTGTGTTTTATAACGAGATTGTTTTAAATCGATTATTGTTTATTACGTATCATTGTGATGATAGAGTCGACAACGTAAAACGTATGATTCACGAAACACCTAAAATGATGGAGGGGCGTTCATATTTAAAAATAATTAAATCAAAATAAAGATTTTCAAGATTTCAAATACAACTGCAGCTTACATTATTCCATCATAACATTATAAACCACTGCCGTTTCCAGAAAAATTAGTTGTCAACGTAACAGGTTAATAAACAAATATATATATACAAAAATAACTTTAATGAAAAATTGAATATCGAGTTCTAGATAAAAAAAAAAAAAAAAACAATATGAGATATTTTATTTTGTAACTTGTACATCATTTTGATTGTCTTTTCTGGTTTTAGTGTTATTTTGTTTTTTCTTGTTTTTAAATTTATTAAGAAAGAATTTTTTTGTTATAATATTTATAAATATATAAATTTATATATATATATGTATATATATATATATATATATATATATATATATATATATATATATATATAATACAAATGAATTTTAGGGTTGACCAACAAAGAATAATAAAAAAATATTTAATCAAAATCGGCTGGGGCATTGGAAATAAGACAATAATTAAAATAATAATAATAATATACTGTAATTACTTAAGTGTCCCTTCAGGGAAAAAAGGCCAACTATTTGCTATAATATCCTCCCAATTATGTAAATGGATATTTATAAAAGAAAAGTTATGCTAAATACTAAGAGCTTAGATGATTTCGTTTAACCTTCTGAAATAATTTCGTTTCACCTTCGTTCACTGAAATAATTTCGTTTAACCTTCTGAATATTAAAAGTTGTCTTGGAAAGCAATGTGTTGTTGACGAACTAACACAGCTACAGCTATAAATAAATATATTCTTCTCCATAAATAAAATAATTATAAAACTTATGAGAAAAATGAAAATTATCACTTGACTTTACGCTGAATTAAATAGTTAAACAGAAAGAAATTTATATATTACGATTGAAAAACTATAATTTTGTTCTATACAAAAATTTAATTACAGTTTGCTAATATGAAAAAACTGGATTAGATTCGAATTTTCAGAATATTTTCCCTAGAAAAGTAGTTCAACACTAGCAGTATGTAAAGCAAGCTGGAGTGAAAGAACTTTCATTACTTCTTTCCAAGTTACACGACATTTCGACGAAAATCCCTTAACGTAGAATTCTTTTTTTATCGTAAAAGAAATAACAATGCCGGCAGAGGAATGTACGTACACCATGATTTATTTTTTGTGCCTTATAGGCATAGTAAGTTCTTGTTAGACTACTTCAGAGAATGAATTAGTCTAAAAGTTTTTATAAGATTTCGGAATTGTAGATTGGGTCAATTGTATGATTCAGATAGGAACCGGTTTGTGGCAGTAACGTGTAGATAAGGACAGACTGATATTGCAGCCAATAATGATGATTGCAGAATGACTTTGATTACAGATTATTAAAGTACATCATTAATAAAACTTTAAAATTAACAAGATTTTGTATTAAAGAACAATTTATTTAGAACAAAAATTATGAAATATTTACCATTCTCTCACGAACAAAGGAGTCGGGGTAAAGAAAACTGGATCAACAAACGGATGATTTGGATGTAGGACTTACCACTACGAGAACAACACAAACAAGTACACAAAACAAGAAATTCAGTCAATATAGAAACGAGTCACCGTGTCCAAGAACATAATCTAAACTTAAACTAAGTAATAGACTCACTATGTCCTCATACATAGATGACTTGCGGGCAAGGCGAAAGAATATCTAGAAATGGCTTTACAACAGTAAAGAGACCAAAAGGTCCTCTGCATGTCATAAGGTAGAAAACATCAAGTGTTTTCGATAAGAAAATTTTTAAGGGCCCCTGTCTGTGTGTAAATAGTTATTATTGTCCATCTAATAGTATGGTATCTAAAGCTTTGGACCTTGCAAAGTCTTCGACCGCTTTTTCTTACAATTGTTTTTAGCTAAAAATACGTATTTTGTTAAGGTGTCACAAAGATTTTCAATAAAAAAAATTGTTTCGATACCCCCCCCCTCCCACCACAACCCCTTCTCGTTGGGGTAATAACAGAAATTTAAAAAATACTCAAATCTTGTTTTAATGTTATTTGAAGAAAAAAATGTCCTCATAACTTTTTCTAAAAATGTTTTCCCTCGAAGCTATGTAAGGTGGAAAATTTCAATTTTCAACCCTTAAATACAACGTTTTTTATTGTTTTTTTAATAATTTTTGCAATAACTATTGCATGTAGGGAGAATTTGAACCACTCAATAGAAAGGTGAAAAAAAAAATCTAAATTATTATTTTATTTTATTTTTCTGACCGTATTCGTAAAGTTTATATCGCGCGCAAAAGATGGCGAAGAAGAAAAAATTTGCCTCCTAGCCAACTTTACCTACAATTATCTCAGGAACGGTAAACCCTAGACAAAAATTTCTAAGTTTGTTCAGTTTAAAATTGGAGTTCCTGTGTTGTATTATGTGCTGTATTTTGAAGATTTTGTATTTTAAACAAATAACGTAAATTTTTCTTGGTCAAGGTAAGATTGGCAATTAAAATAATAGATATTAATAATAAATACATAGTTCGTATAGACATTGATAATACGTACTGTTTATGTAGTTAATTGCGAAAACCCCATTTTAAGAGGTTGTTTTTGCCAATTTAGGGGTACTGGAAATATTTGCTGCACGTATGACCAACAAATTCTGTTTCATTGACCCAAAAAACATATCCATTGAATAAAAGGTTCAATTTATTGACTTTATAGAGTATATTGCGAACCCCCCCCCCTTAAGGGTTGTTTTGCCAATGTAAGTGTGTTGCAAAAAAATTTAGCACATGGGACTCGACATTTGTGATTTCTGAATCAAAAAATGTAACTTAAGACTCGTAAATAAAGTATCGACAAAATTACAAAAAAAAAGGTGTATTTTGCAAATTTTGGACGAAAGCGTGTTTTCTAGCTCATGGGACCAAAATTTCCAGATTAAGCGACCCAATAAACTCATAAATAAATTATTTTAATATTGTTTCTATAATATTAATGATTTTCTTAACTTACATAATTTGTCCCCCTTTTGAGCCCTTAAAGGGATAAATTGTTTCAAGCGGAAGTTAAAATTTTATTGAAAATGATGTAGACACCCTAACGAACAATTTCCATTTTTAAAAATTAAAATGTATTTGGTAGATCTGATTTGCTTCGTTATTCAAGAATCGGTTTCAGGTTTCAGATACTAAACGTATCTTCAATAAGTTAAACTGTCCATTTGTGCTTAGATTCGCTATTTTGTATATTTTAAAATATTGAACAACTGTTTTAATAGTCTTACATCTAGATAGTACAATAAATCGAAGAAATGTGTATTGAATGATTTCTCATGCAAGAAGAAATTTCACATATCTTAAGTTTCCTATTTCTAAACTTGTCGAGAAAAAGACAACCTCTAAAGAACAAGTGTCGAAATGCAAAATGACTGTAACAAAAATTAGTATAAAATGGTCCACTCTCAAAAATCTGTACGGTTTTGTAAAGTAAAGTCTAGGTAAAAAGTTTAAAAAACTTTCTTTACAAACAAAAAGGTTATTTGAAAAGTTCTAGATAACAGTGTGATTACCTAACTTTGTTGAAGAAACAGTTAATCTCTGCTTTTAAGTGCCGTATGGTTGTCATTGCGGCTAAAGTATGCTTCTTGAAGACTTTTTCCAAGAGACATCGTTTAAGGGGAGAGAAGTACTTACATGTCAAAGCAAAATCAATTTTCTTTATTTTACAAAAATATTTATTTTATGCTGATTAAGAAAATATATACTTTATACCCTTTAAATTTAAGTAATATTTAAAAAATAATAAGTTATAAGTCATTTACACTTTTGAAGTACATTATTCTAAATTCTCACCATAGTATACAGTATAATTTTATTCCACATAAAAACTCAAGATTTACAGACTCTAATTATTTGATATTATAGGTTGGCAATATTCAACTGTTTTGAATAGATCACATTGACATCTGTTTACGGTCGATAACTTGTTGGTTTTTTAAGATTGGTTAGGTTTTATTGTGTTTCGTGGTTTTGTGAAAAAAAAAGAGATTTTTTTTTATTGTGAAAATGAATAAAATAAGTTTGTAAAGAGTGTTTGGGTAGAGAACAATGTCGTTGTTTTAGTTGTGTTTTATTTTTAAAGCTATTTCTAAGCTAAAAATGCCTAGATTGAAAAAAATTAAACTCTTCAAATAAGTTCAAACGAAAGAGACATAAGTAAAAGGCATAGACCTAATGCTGATAGATCAACGCCTTCAAGTGCTTATAATTTGACAAGGCCTAAAACTGCAGGTTCAAAACAACGTCACGCTGAAAAGTTTCCTATGATTTTCAAGAGTATAGCAATAGTGACATTAATTTTATCTTTAGCAAAGAATTATTGTCAAATCTTATAAAAATCTTACATAATGGAAATATTGTGATGGTATTCATTGCGTTTTCCTTAGAAAGGATGAAAGTTATAAAATAGGTATTGCTCACAAGATATTAATAAAATGTAACTTATGTAATATGTATCAAACTGGTATGAATTCTAAATTTGGCGTTTACATAAACTTAACATCAGATTTACATACTCTCTAAGATCAATTAAGGAACATCTGCGGGGAAAATAAGCACTCCCAAACACAAAATTTCAAACTTATGAGAAACTTCTTATTGGTGGAACAGAAGTTTGTGAAGCCTTGTTACGTAATGAAGCTATTGAAACTATTGATGAAAAGGTCGGAAACATAAATATTCTATTTGCTTTTGACAGATCTATTGGAGTTTGAATTTTTGTTTAAATTTTGTGTTGGTTGTATATCAAATTCTAATGTAGAAAAATTCTGAAAAAAAAACACCGCATACAAATATGCAGCGATAATAAATAGTGGTTCGATTTGTGGGATGGAGGTTAAGGAGCAACAATTCATGTGCTAGGTCAGAATATAAACTAGGTGTAAGGTACACAAAATACTGAGGTGATGGTGATTCCAACGGCTTTACTGCTTTATTACAAAATAAACCGTATGGTGACGATGTGGAAATAACATAACTGGAATGTGTAGGGCATCTCCAAAAGCGACTAGATACAGGTATTCGGAAATTGAAAATGCCAAATAAAGAGTAACGCTTAGTGATGGAAAAGGAAGGCTAACGGATTATGAAATTGACCAATTGCAAAGATATTATGGCCTGGCCATAATAATAAATATATCCAGGGTAAAATAATTATTAACTACAACACAAATAGTAAAATTCCTATTCATTTACACAATATGAACTAACAAATTAATGTAAGACTATTTAATACTATGTTTACTATTTCGTTTTTGAAATAAATGGTTTTTAGCATGTGTTGTCCATTTTGTGCTCTTAATTGTTCTGTTGTTAAAGATTCAAAATCAGTGATAATAACAAAGTAAGTTTGAGTATCAGGAGAAGTTTGTAAGTTGTAAGTTGCTAACGATTAATTAGCAAACTTGAAGAAATCAAACTAAAATGAAAATGAATTTTACTCCGAGAAAGATACATTAAAAGTTGGTAGCATTGTCGAAACATTTTGGCTGAAACGAGGCAAAACTTAATTAGACGAAAGTGCTTAACAGGCTGTCGCCAACACAGCTCGATGCAGTTTTGTAATTTAAAAATTGATCTAACTCGGGTCATGCTATGAAACAACGTAAATGAAATAATCTATACTGTAAACAAAGGTAAATGTAAGTGGGACAGGGGTTGCTAGGAGTAGCTTAACAACAAAAGTGCCACTTCAAACATTGCTTCAAAGCTCAACATATTTTCATCAGTTATAATTATTATCCTGTTTGTCAATTTGAGAAGAAAAACAAAAGAGATACAAAAGTAAGAGATATTTCTTGAGAGGAATTTCAAGAAACAAGATTATTTTCTGTGTTTTCGTTATATTTTTATTAGAGTAAACCTACATAAAGATCAGTTCTAAATTTTGCATTTTAAATAATGTCATTGTAGAAGTTTGTATTGCAGAAATATCTATTTCAATTTACAATTACGTAAAATTCTGTTACCTTATAAACAATAATAAGTGTATATTGCACCTCACCAAGTATATAAGTTGGACTTAATAATAATCATAGTAAGTTTTGTAAAGTTAAAACCCAGAGTAGTCTACTAATGACAATTATATGTTTACGTACGATATACAAAATGTTAATGTTTTACAATTTTTTGCTGACGTAGGATAGTAGTACTAATAAGTTATCAACGCTGTTTTAGAAAAAAAAGTTACTGTTTTAACGTAATATTGCATACTTTAGTTTTTTTATGTGACGTTCTCAGTGAAATTAGTGATTCTACTACTTTCTTTGGCCCATAAAAAAAAAAAAAAAAAAAAAAAAAAAAAAAAAAAAAAAAAAACAACAACAACAATAATTACATAATGCTTATGGTGACAAATCTCTAATCAACGCTAAATCCAATCAGGCTAAAGGAAAATAGTTTAATTTAACGGAATGAATTCAATGAACTTTAAAATTTAAGACATTCATAAAATTCAACATATGAAAGCAAACAACGAAGAATAAGTTGAAGAAAACAGATAGATGTTTGGTTGGTTGGTTCTTCTAGATGTATTGATTATTGAAATATTCTGAATTCATTGGAGCAAATGAATTCCGATAAAAAAATTACCTAAAGTTGTTCTTGTTATATTTAAATTATATCTTGGGTTGTTATTCAGTTCGGTAAGTCTTTGAATCAAATCCTTTAAATATCACAATCAAACAAACCAAGATAACCCTGGAGCATACTACCGTAAGACCAAAACTCAGGATTCAGATCTTCTCTAGATCACTTTAACGATTTTAATCAAATTTAGGTCAAAAGAAAGAAAAAAATCATCGAAATTATATATTCGTCGGGTTTGTGTTAGGTTATATGAACTAACTCAATAAATAAATAAATTAGCAACATTAAAATTGTATATATTTTTAGTATTGTTGTAAATATAGAAGGAACAACATAAGAGTGCATTGAAATACGTAGGACAAGGATAATCGATGATAAGCAATGAAAAGAACTTTATAGTTATGTTGATATTTTCAACGTTAAGAAAACGGAGAGGGAGGTCGGAGAAAATAATAATTTCATGCAATAAACTGTGTTCTTGAAGTTAGTTTGCTACCAAATTTGTGATAAATTTGAACGTTTTAACAAAACTGCATGCAATTGAAGTACGACACATTTGTAAACATACGTACATCTATGATTTAATTGTAAATTTTGTAAACGTTGTATACAGTGAACATTCGCGCTTGAAAGTATCGGAACAACTGCTCTGCCATCAGAGGATTCATCAATAGATATGAAACAATTCTCTTTCAAAAAATTATATCTTGGTTATGAATGTCTTAATTTCACATTCATTTTAGAATAGTTTATTCATTAATATTTTATTGTACTTTTGCCTTAATTAACTGGTCCTCCATAATACTGTAACACTTTTTTTTAAATTATTCACAGTCTTTTTCTTTAATTTCCATTTCGCCGATCCCTGCTCTGTAAAGATACTTGTTAACTTCTTTTATCTACGAGATTTATGTTTTCTTCTTGATATTCCAACATTCTTTTGGCCAATGTGTTCATGAATCCATAAAAAGTGAATATTTTCTTTCGTATTAATATGATTATATATTTTATTTTATTTTTTGTATACGGTTCGCTGTTGTTCTCGAGTTTGTATTGAAATCTGTTTTAGTACTCCTTTTTGGGCCTATGATTATTTAAAAAAATGACCTTTTTCCACGAAATTGTCTCAACTGATTTTTGTCTAATTATCATCATCATCATTATTATTATTATTATTTTACAACCTCGTATAGAACAAAGGAAGGAAGCAATTACCCAAAATATTACGAAAATCTGATAAACCTTTTGGGTTGTAGAGACGATAGAGATTTCCAGTCATCATTTTTTTATAGACTGGTTTTAAGATTTTTTTATCCGAAATATTTAATGTCATCTACAAACTTTGAAAAGTGTAAACATCAGACAATGTCAGTCAAATTTAACAATGTTTTTCGTTCAGAAATAAAACATACAAAATTAAATTAAATTAAATTAAACAATGTAAATTGAACTTAGTAATAAAATTAAGGAGAATTGTGTTATCAATGGTAAAAAAGTCAATAAAGAAAAGTCTGACTAAAACTAAACTCATTCCACAACAAGTTAGCAAAGTTTCTATTTCCCACAAGTTTTGCCAATAAATTTAAGAGATGCATTACATATAAACATTTTATAAAGCACTCGGGAAGAAAATAATATTTAGCTTGTAATACTACAAAAAAAATGTATACACATCAATTGCTAACAACTCTTAGTTATGTGTTATATATACTAATTACATACTTTTTTAATGAAAGCAATGAATATTTATACATCATGGCTATGAAAACAACTCTATTATGAGGGTTTTTTACCTAAAAATTACAACCTTCGTTACGTAATAGCTAAACATTATGATATCGACAAAGTGTTAGGCAGTGTAGGCGATAGATTGATTATCAAGCATAAAACATGTATTGCTGGCAACTAATTACGTAGTACATGTGGGAGCTAATTATACAATCATGTAACACTAAACTACCTAGCTTACATCACATAAATCTTAAGTTATGTGTCATACTAAAATACAAAATGATCATAATTTCATCTAATTATCACTTTAATAATTTCGACTATTCGCTTTCTGAATTTTCTTTTACAGATTTTACGATTTTATCACAAATCCTATTTGCACTTGTTTTACAGTCATCGGCAACTCAAATATTTGGGTTTCGTACTCGCTGCTTTCTTATAATGCACATTTGCTTAAAGTATGTGAAGAAATTACATTGGTGCAGAAAGTATATTTGCTTGACATAACCTGATATACAGTATACAGAGTTTCAAAAGTGGGTATATGGTTTTACAATTTGTTTTTCTTTACGGGTTGTAAAAAATGGTAGAAAATTAAAGAAAAGAAGACAAGAAAATAGAATTTGAATCAGTATTGGAAATGAAAGTTAGAAGCTATATAGAACCCCAACATGGGTAGAAATACATAATCGTCTTATCATGATAGTCTTATGTTACACGACCTTCTGGAAGAAGACCTACATTGCCGGTTGTAATTTTGTAATCATGTTTAACCAAGTTTCTGACGAACGCAACCTACTTGTTGAGATCATCTGGTCGGACAAGGCCAGTTTTAAGTTATCTATAGTTAATAGGTATAATTGCGTTTATTGGGAGGACGAACTTTTCCTTGTGACTATTCGACCTCAACTAAACCAGCCTGGTGGGGTTCACTCTCCAGCAAAGGTCTTGCAGGACCTGTTTTTTTTATGGAACTTAATTGTAACAAACATGTTGCGCGACATTACAACTAAGAACTAGAAATATTGTCGACAAGATGTAATTTCAACAAGATGGAGCACCTCGTCATTTTGGGTTGTTAATAAGGAACTATCTTGACAACGTGTTTCAATAGGATTGGATCGGACGACGGAGTAGCATTGACTGGCCTCCACATTAGCTCGACGTTAGAGCAATCGACTTCTTTTTGGAGCAAATTTGGTGTGAAATTGTTTTGGATAAATTGGGTGTTTACGAGTATTGTATCGTGGATGAAGACCATTTCGAATCATTAAGAAGTTAAAACAACCGAGTAATTTGTCAATTAATTAAAATACATAAAATGCATTTAAATATTATGAATAGAATAAAACAAATCAATATTTAGTACTTTAATACCTATATTTATTGCTCATCATAAATATGCTATGTACTCTATACTACTTTTGGCAGACTCTTAGTGTATATTGCACCTCACCAAGTATATAAGTTGGACTTAATAATAATCATAGTAAGTTTTGTAAAGTTCAAACCCAGAGTAGTCTACTAATGACAATTATATGTTTACGTACGATATAAAAAATGTTAATGTTTTAAAATTTTTTGCTGATGTAGGATAGTAGTACTAATAAATTATCGACGATGTTTTAGAAAAAAAAGTTACTGTTATAACGTAATATTGCATACTTTAGTATTTTTATGTGACGTTCTCAGTGAAATTAGTAATTCTACTACTTTCTTTGTCTCATAAAAAAAAACAACAACAATAATTACATAATGCTTATGGTGACAAATCTCTAATCAACGCTAAATCCAATCAGGCTAAAGGAAAATAGTTTAATTTAACGGAATGAATTCAATGAACTTTAAAATTTAAGACATTCATAAAATTCAACATATGAAAGCAAACAATTAAGAATAAGTTGAAGAAAACAGATGGATGTTTGGTTGGTTGGTTCTTCTACATGTATTGATTATTGAAATATTCTGAATTCATTGGAGCAAATGAATTCCGATAAAAAAATTACCTAAAGTTGTTCATGTTATATTTAAATTATATCTTGGGGTGTTATTCAGTTCGGTAAGTCTTTGAATCAAATCCTTTAAATATCACAATCAAACAAACCAAGATAACCCTGGAGCATACTTCCGTAAGACCAAAACTCAGGATTCAGATCTTCTCTAGATCACTTTAACGATTTTAATCAAATTTAGGTCAAAATAAAGAAAAAAATCATCGAAATTATATATTCGTCGGTTTTGTGTTAGGTTATATGAACTAACTCAATAAACATATATTTTTTAAACTTTCAATGGGTTCCATTGTTTTAAGTTTGTATTACAAATACACTTGAATATTAAATGAGGACACAACTTCCTGCATTCTATGTATATTTCTAAAATTAATTACATTAACACCGTCAAACACAAGGAATTATATTCAATTCCATCTAAATGGGTTATTTTGTAATTTCACAGATATCAGAACATTGTAATTGGTCGGTAAATTTCACAAATATATTATAATCATTGCACACATATGTGTTACCGCGTATAATATTTTGTGCATCAAATTTAATTTTAAATTATGACTGACGATATAGATAACGTAAAAGATTTATTCGTAAGCATCTTTATCCTTATAAATATGTTTTCTAAATAGTCTTGTTAATAAAATACGGAAATTCCAACGTGTGGTTTTTAAAATTAGTTTGCAAATAACTTGAAACATATTAGTAGTTTTCAGTTATTCACATATTCACAAACATAGTCTGTAAAAAAAGTTATTTCTAAGTAAAATAGAAGTTTTGTTGAACTTTACTGAGAATGTTAAAAACACACACACACACACACACACTCACAACCCCCCGCCACACACATATATTATATAAAGAATAGAAATGTTTAGGGTATGCAAAATAAACCAATTAACGAAATAGTTGGAAATGAGTAAACAATTATTAAGCTGTAAACATAGCGACCACAACTATTTTAGATTGCGTTTCTAATTAGGTTTAAGTAATTATAAGGGGACTTGTGTAGGACTGTTACAATACTAAAAGTGTGCATGCTAGCATATTATGTCCACCAAGCCCTAGGGCACCACTACCGTCTACCACCCTAGTTTATTACCTTCGCCGTACGGTTTATGTCCAACCCACAAACAACATGCTACATCAATCCCCAGCCTAATAATCCCCTCCACACTAGCGTCAATAATGACTTTACTTTATAAAGAATTAAAATTCAGTAAAAAAGAAGAAATATCTTGTATATGAATAACTTTGTTAAACACATTCGAAGATAATGAATTAACTATATCATGAAACAAAAAAAGTTTTCTTTGGTTCAAACGTTAATGTTAGAAACGTTTACAAATCCAAAACCATGGCATTACCCGTGCCATCCCTTTCAACTGAAAATTAAATATTTTAAATTGTCAATGTTAGAGTTTAGTATATTCCTAAAAGGAACATCAAATAAACGTATTTTAAATCCCGATTATTAAGATTAAAATTAATTAAGATTTAAATCCAGTTTGCGTGACGAGGACATGGGAATTAATATTTCTCGCTATATATATATATATATATATATATATATATATATATATATATATAAATGCACACAAAATTCTATCGTTTTACGTATAAATAATTCAAGTAATAAAACGGAACTCAAAAAATGTAACTTAAACCAATATATATATATATATATATATATATATATATATATATATATATATATATATATATATATATATATCTGTGAGTTCTATAACAGTTCTATAATCTCCCGGATTGAGTTATTTTTGTAATTTTGTAACTTTCCTTAATACTATAAAAACATCATTTACATTTAGAATGTTTTAAAAACGAAAACTGACAAATTTTAAATATAATACTCCACATTTTAGTTATATCTCATATTCACATTTTTAAATTGGGAAAAATTGTTTGACTTTATTCTTTGTTTTTTTTTCTCTTCCAGAGAAATGGGGTAGTTTTTTTCTCTGAACTATATTATATTTTCTATTTAAGCAAATGTTGTTTATACTTTTAGTTAAATTAAAAAAAAAAAATTCATTTTTTATTATGTTTATAGGCCTAATGTTACTCATTTAACCTTGTATTTAAAGAGAAAGATGTATACGTAACATGTACATAAGTGTTATTTCAAAAATATTTTGTCTGAAAATTATTGTTATTTTTATCGAAGACAATTTATGTAGTATATGTCTCAAAAATTTATTTAGTATGGACTAAAATTCGAGTATTTTGAATATGTGGTAACGAGTAATGGTAATTTGTTTTTTTAAATTTAGGTCGCAAGCTCCTAAAAATTAACTATTGCGACCCCGGGTGGGATTGAGTTATTCAATTTTGTGATAATTTTTTAAAACTTTTTTTGAGGATAATTATTTCATTTAGGTATGTGAACTATCAACTACGTTTTTATTTATCTTGCCTTCATACACTAAATGAGTATAGTCATTTTAATTTGAGTTAAAATAATGGCAACATCTACTTGGAACAATGTCATAAGTGTGAAGTAATAAATAATGTGTGGCTTTTTCTAATCAATTTAATTGACAACAGACTTATAACAAATTAACTGTATTTTATATACCAGTGTAATAGATTTACTTGAAGATAAGCCACATAAAAAATATATAATGAAATTATGAACACTTAATCAGATTAACTTCAGATAAAACAAAACTATTAAATAATGTAACTTGAAAAACCATAATTTACTATTATCAATATACTACAAAAAGCTCACATGATGCAAAAAACATACTTTGTAATAAAGTAACAACCGTCAATTATTCTAGTTTATAAAAAGTATTAGACTAAATGGGTTTGGCATAAGTGGTTTTAACAGGTATCGCATTATCTGGATTCCTAAACTGATATACCTACACGCAGAAAGACAATCAAATATATAATCACTACAGGTTCAAACAGAAATGGAAGAAATATGAGTGATGTAGAGCAAATTGTAATATAATTATAGGTGTAGGAAATCGATCGCAGCAAGATCGCGTGAGTGAGAAGGCGCCACAATGCCAGGACTAAAGTCCACTCCTGTTTATGCTTCATACTAAACGGGCATGAATAGACAATGTGGCGGCGTGTTAGGTTTACTGAATATTTCTTACCTCTATCTTCTTTATGTATTTCAATTTAACAAATTGGTTGCCGGTGTTATGTTGTCAACAAATAATGCTATTGGTTGAGCAATATGATGAGATAATATTACTTCTATGAAAATGTTGATTCCCTATTAGTTTTATTCCTTCAGTAGGTAAGTTGTACTGTAATAAATATCCCCGGATATTTATTACGAAATATTCGCTGATTGGTTACTTTTGTTATTTATTATTCATTCTCTTAATATAATAAGGGTAAAACCTGAATAATATGAATTTATTTTAACATTTTACGAAGATGTAAGTTTACAATTAAATTCAATCGAGCATTGTTACTTTATTTAACTATTTCCAATGTGTACGTTGGAATGAGTTGTCATGAAAAATAAGTTGTTTTTTTGTTAAAAGTATTTTCAGTACAAAAGTAACGGAAAATACATGACAATTGAGAAGTTTTCTCCCCTTGACTTTGTACGATTTGTTTATTATTGTTTTCAATTTACCAACCTTATAAGTGAGTAGGTACATGGCAATATCTGAGAAACCTAGTAGGTTCTACACTTTGTCCATGTAGTCTTAGGTTAGATCTCTTTGATCTTTCCTATCACATCTCTCTTGACCAACTTAAATTTTTTTCTGACACATACGCTATTAGCGTATTCATACCTCGGGATCATTATTTTATATTCCTCTCTTCCTTTTTTTTCCATAATTAGGCGATTATGACCAATTTATCTACCCCGGTTTATTTTTCAGGTCGTCCTAATTAAGTTATATCTTAGTAGAGTAATGCATGTGTGATTTGTTTATGACTTTTTTTAAATTTCAAGATCACGGGACCAAAAACAAATATCACTTCGAAGCTGACTTTTAATTTATTACATTATTAAATGACAAGAATAAAACACAGCTGATATATTCATAAAATGTCGGAAACAACACTAAAATTCAGTTTAAATAATATTCAGGTAATCCATCTAAATATGACTTACTATAAAATGTTAGAAACTATTTTATTGTTCATTATTAAAGATGCTTATATTCTGCAATGGTCATAACGATACTTGTTACCACAAACAGAGGAACATGTCCTATATTCCTTATCATATTTCACATTAGTAAACCCATTATTGATCTGTCTTTATAATATAAAACATTTCTTCACCCGTTTTTTACCTACAAAACATTGCGGAACTCCGCTGTGCCGGTCAAAAGCCCGGGGCCTCACAGCTAGCTATGAGGAAGGACGAGCGATAGAGGAGCAACACCTCTTTAAAAACCGTTGGCGGAAGAGACTTCCCTTCTCATTGGGATTATAAAGTGAAAACCCAGTGCCTTGTTGTTAGGAGATGGATCTCGTAAGGCTAAGCTAGGAAACTCTAGCAGAAAACCAGATAGTCATAACATGGGCAATGATTCAAACAAACGGAAGTATTACCCCAGGTGGCTGGTCAGGTCAACTACTGGAACATCTACCCTCCTCATATGGATTCTGGGGAAGGCCGTTTATTGCTTTACAAGATCCTTTTAAGAAGAGTATGATGGTGTCAAAATCTCCACCACAATCTATTAATATGGACTCTTAGAGTAACGAGGCGTTAGTGATTAAAAATACATTCCTTCGAGTTAAACACTCAGATATTGAACATCTGTGTGCAGAATTCAGGAATAAAATGACGCATTCCAAATATATAATAAAAAGTTCATGAAAGTAATAAACAGTGAAAAATATAACAAAAAAATGACAATAATGAATACCAAACAGGATATTAGAAAAAGATAAGACCTTCTAAAAAAGTAAAAGCTGAAACATCATCTATAGTGGATGGTATGACGGATGAAGATACAAATACCATGGAAGACAACCAATGCAAAGAAAAGATCCACAACCTATTTGCACATGTTAGTAACGTATTAAATTAAGCGGGTCTACCGAAACCTTATAAAGTCAATCACGGATAAATGTTCCAGACTCAGACACTTATAGAGAGATGGTAAGAAAAATAACAGCTGAGAATATCCAATGGTACACCTACGAAAACAAAAGCGAAAGGTCAATCAGGGTTGTGACTAGAGGATTGCAAGCAAAATGTCCAAAAACACAATATTGATGAACTGAAACAAAAGGGTATAAAATAATAGATGCTGTGATGCTCATAAAAAAAGAATAGATAATGAGTGAGGGAAAAACACAACTATTTAATGTTGACAACCTCTCATCATGTTGACTTTAGACAGAAAAGAAAATATTTAAAATGTCTACAATATAAACAAAATACTCAGTATTGTAGTAAATATTGAGCCTTTGCGGAGAAACACAACAATTATAATCCAATGTAAAAGATGTCAGGGGTTTAATCATACACAAGTATGTTGTCAGAAAGAACTTGGCAGTGTTAAATGTGGTGGAAAACATTTGGCAACTCAATGAGTTACAAGTAGAGACAACTCCTCCAAAATGTATTAATTGTAGAGGTGTCATTCTACGAATTTTATAGAGTTTGCGAATTAGCCTAGGAGTAGCAAAGAAGACGTAACGTGATTGTGACATCAAATAAGCAAAAAAAAGAGAAATCTTTGTACACAATCGAAGTGCAGTACAAAAACCTGATACTAAAGTTAAAAATGACCAGAGTACTGTGATTAGGAAGATCTATGCTCAAACTCCTGCTGGTGTTACCACAGAGAAAAAAAACCCCAGTTATTGAAAACATTTTAGCAGTTTTACTCTGTAGATTGGAAGTGCAAACTAAAACCAATAAATTATTTATTGAAAAACTGAATAAGCTAGAGACCAGTTTTTAAAATGTTAATAGAAAAATAAGTTATGTATTTTAACTCAAGGAATTTAGCTTGGAATGCCGACGGGCTTCTTGTCAAAGTTAATGAACTTGAATTACTATCGAGGAAAGACAATAGAGATATTTACAGTACTTGTTTTCTGAAACGCATTTTACGAATAAAAACTATCTAAAAACAAGAGATTATCCGACTTACAGTACAAATCACCCCACTAGTAAAACTAGAGGAGGGTCTTGCGTTATAATTAAGAATTCATTAGGCAATATGTTAACGAACAAATTAAGAATGAATCTATGTAAGTGTCGTCGATCTCTGTCCAAACCAAGGTAAAAAATAATAATATTGCGTCCATTTATTGTCCTCGTCGTTATAGTTTGCAGAAGAACGACTACTTTGAGCTATTTGCATCTTTGGGCAACAGTTTTATAATTGGCGGAAATTTTAATAGAAAGAATTCACATTGGGGTTAGTGACTAATTAGTACAAAAGGGAAAATGTTTTTAAAGCACTGTGGAGTGTAACTGTGACATTTACTTCACTGGGAAACCCAAATACTGGTCAACAGATCGAAATAAAACACCTGATCTCATATACCTCTTTGTTAGTAAAGGTTTAGCTAAAACGATTGTTGAGGTAGAGGATTGTACTGATGTAAATTCTGACAACTCACCAATTACCCTAACATTAAGAGAATCACTAAGTAAAATGATAAACATCGTAGATTGACTACCTACAATACCGATTTGGTGGGATTTAGATGTGATTGGGAAAAAGGTATTGAACTCAGGGTACCTTTAAAATTTGTTGTCCAAGTGGAACATGAGGTGGATCTCTTTGTTTGTAACTTACAGAAAGCAGCTTGGAATAATACTCCCCTTTAAACAAGAAGTAATTGTACTAAAGATGTTAATTGCACTGTTGAAATAAGGGAATTGGTGAGTGAAAAAGAAAAAATCGTAAAAAGTAGGAAAATAAAGGTGTTCTTTAGGATAAGACTGTTTTGAACTGATCAATAGACTATAAATAAATGATTCATGATATGAAAAATAGAACAATTAGTTATTTCCTTCAGGACATAACTACGGGAAGTGATACAGACTCACTCTGTAAAATCACTAAGTGACTGAGGGGACCTAAAGTACAAATAACCCCCCCCCCCATCAGTACAAGTAACACAGAAAGGGCAAGAAGTGATTTAGAGAAAGGGAAGTTTTTGCAAATCATCTGGAGTCCATTTTTTAACAGTTTACAAGAAAAACTGTCAATGAAAACACCACTTTAAATGTAAGAAAAATTCAAACACCTAATGAACGTAAAGAAGAAATTAAACTATTGAAGGCCAAGAAATCCCCTGGATACGATTTGATTACGAGTGAGGTCCTAAAGGAGTTCCGTAACATAGCTGCTAGAAGGTTATTACAGCTTGTAAATGGAACCATTAGACATAGATATGCAACAAAACAGTGGAATGTTGCTGAGGTCATTATGATACAGAAAGCTGGGAAGGCTCCTAATGACAAACAATCTTATAGGCATATCTCTCTGTTGCCGGTAATTGCTAAGATGTTTGAAAGACTTTTTCTGAAATGATTGAAACCTATTTTAAAGGACAGAAACCTAACATGTAATCATCAGTTTGGGTTTAGGAGCAAGCACTCAACGCTTGACCAAGTACACAGGATAACTGAAGAAATAGAAAACGCTCTGGAGAGAGGGGACGTGTGTTCGGGAGTATTCTTGGATGTCTCCCAGGCATTTGATAAAATCTGGTATGGTCTCATGTATAAATGGGAAAAGAACCTTAGAAAAAATTCTATCAGAATCTGAGGTCATGCTTATCTGACAGATTATTTCGTGTCAAGCAAGGAAATGAATACTCGGAAATAAAGGAAATATGTGCTGGTGTTCCTCTAGGTACCGTTCTCGGGCAAATATTTTATCTTTTGTATACATACGACATTCCATGGTACATAGACAACACAATTCATACATTCCCTGATGATACTGCCCAATAAGTTATGGCAGTAGGAGAAAATGTATAGTTAAAGCGACATTAAAACTTCAAGTAGAACTGAAAAATTTAATTTATGGACTAAGAAATGGAGAATCCAATTATGAAACTAAGTTAGCGCATATGCATTTTACAAATAAAAGAATAAATAGTATAGCTGTCTTCATTACTCAAGTAGCAAACCCCATTATCACGAGGTTAAGTATCTTTAGATCTCATCTCTTCACATCTCTTTTTTATATGACTCACAATAAAAATAAAAAAGAGATGAGTTAAGTATAAAATGAAGAAAAATTCTATGGTTAATTAACTCTAAATCAAAGTTAAGCTTTCAAAATAAACCGCTTAATATATAGGCAAATATTGAAACCTGTTTGGGCGTACGGTGCGCAACGTTTGGGATGCGCCGTGAAAACAAATATTCTTAAAATTCTATTTTTCCAAAATAAGGTGCTGCGTACCATTGTGAATGCTCCTTGGTACGTTCTAAACAAAACTATTGATAATGATCTTAAAGTGAGCACAGTTTTTGAAGAAATAATATCTATTGCTGTGAAGCATGAATGTAGATTTCCCAATCTTTATAACGCTGCAGTGTTGCAACTGATTGAGACCAAGAATACTGTGGACTTCATAGGACTAAAGCCTCTGGACCTAGTGCAGTGACAATGGAAATATACAGGAGCTATTCTAAGGAATGGTCTCTGGCACATACTAAATTTACTAGATATGTTTTCAACTTAGTAATAATAATAATAATAATATTTATTTTTTTATTTATTTTTTTTTAAACAGCGATCATAAATGACATTTATATTTCCATTTTCCATACTTGACCTTCTGTCCTAAATGATTAAATTTCTTGGTTTAGTTAATTTCCGTATTCTGGTTTACTTAAGTCACCTAAATACCGATTCTAGGTCTCCGGGAAGAAACGAATTGCCTAAATTAGAATAGGATACCGATTAAGGTTTTACCATGTACCTTTTAAACTTCGTCTTCTATATTTTTCCTAAATTTTGCTATTTCATTGACATTGTAAAGTTATTCTTATATATATATATATATATATATATATATATATATATCACATTAGAAAGATTATTTTATCAGTATTTAGAAAGTATTTAGATTTAACAGAAGATCTTCTATGAATCCCTCCCAAGAAGTTAAATTATTTCCATGCTTTTTTGGTAGTTTACATTGTATTTTTATCTTATTCTTCACTTTCTGCTATGTTCATTTTATTTAACAGAACTGTTTAAAAAATATCACACCTCAACTCGTACAATGCCATCTGAATTGTACAACTTCATTTTACCTTTCTCATATTTTTATTTACATATAACGAAAAATCTATAACGAAGAAGAAAAAGTTCTTAAAAAAATTACCCATTGTTGGGTTCTCAAAAAGCAGTTTTTACAATCTGTCAAACATCTCCCTTAATCATAAGTTAATGAACAACAAATACTTAACGAATTTTTATAAAATTATGGAGTTTTATTGGTATATGTCTAAAAGAATCACCTACAACATGATTACCGTAACAAAACAAAAAAATGTGCCATTTTCATTTTGGTTCAAAGTAATTCGTGTTTTAAAAATATTAAAAATTAGTGATGTGAAATTTATGAGGCAAATCTTGTAATCACTATTCTGAAAACCTAGATAAGAGTGTTGAAGGGTGTAAAGTACCAGAGAACAAACACATAAAATTATACCAATTTTAATGCTTTTCTTGAAACCTATTATAACATTTACAAATGACTACTTATTGAAATAGACTTAAGTTCGATTCGCTCGCTCAGACTATTATTTACCTTCCAAGGTGGGTGTAATAGCCACAGGCCTTACAGCAAGCGATCGAATTACGGTCGCAAGAATTGAATTGGGAGTGGAGCAACTAAACTAATTCTGTTATTGGACATTATAGCCCAAGGGTACTGAAGAAGTAGTCCGAATCCAAGTTGTATAGACAACCTCCCCTACTCAGAACTTCGACCCTTTACTCTTGACAATGGGAGGTCCCCCAAGGGCAAATGTAATCAAATTTATGTTTTCAGTCCCTTGTTTCGAAATACGGTTCTTTAATAACAAGTTAGTTATTCTTTTCATAAACCATATAACAATTGTTAAAAGTTTGCAAATTTTATATAATTTGAAACAGATAATAGCAAAACTCAACGGTAAATAATTATTAATCATATGTTTTGTATTTGAATTTTATACACCTAAATAATAATAAAATCGTCATTTAAAATAAAATATACTTGTCCAATACAGATCTCTAGACGTGTTAATAGGAACTTTCGTTGATGAGACTCTATTGCTCCTGGTTAACAGCTTGTAAATCCCTCACGGAATTACTTGGACTATAAAGAGTTGTTTTGTTACCATCAATAAAAGTATTTTAATTTTGAAATTTTAAACATAGACAAAAGATGTGAAAGTTACCAGTTATTTAAATGGATTTTACTTTCATATGGAGGTGTTGTTTGGATTTGCAGAGCTTAAATTTGATTTATTTATATTTGTTGTGTAAAAATAAACGAATATGAATATTTGAACACTTTGTGATGCCAGTTCAAATATATCAGAGCTCATTCTAAATAGGTCAAGTCTGGATTTAAAACACTGCGCCCTCGTTTATATCTGATGAACACAATGTACCTGCCCTTTACATATTCAACAATTCATTGAGTTTGAATAATTTCAACTAAAACCTTTGTATTATAAAATGCTTGATCATTATTTATTATTTTTATTCTTATGCATAAGGCCTAGTTTAATTAAATGGTTTTTCATCACAACCCTAATTCACGGAGAATCTGAGATTTACATGAAGTGGTTTTGATATAATTTTTATATTTATTTTAATCATGTGTGAACACTTTAATTAATTATGTTTATGTAAATCAATTATAGCATACTCAAATTTTAATATCTTCAAAAAAGAATAATATTTTAGTTCTTTTAAAACAATCTGATATCCGCTCTAATATAAATGAATATTCCTTCATGAAATTAATTATATTGTTACTTTCAAACAGAATAGATAAAATTTGTGATCAATAAGTCAGTGTCACTTTTTTCAGACTCATGATGTGCTGTTTCAAAACAATGGTGTTAATGTGACTATTTTCAGAATTGCAATTGTCTTCCTCGTGCGGTTGAATATTGGTTTATAGAATAAACCGTAACCAATACATTGGTTTGTAGCATGTTTATCTCTATATTCAATATAAAATCATGGACTTACTTTGTGACGAGGCACCTGATCAATGTTTCACTTATTGACTTACAACTGCCATATTAGCATTTTCGATATATGAACCTAACTTAGAAAAAATAGCTTTTTTAAACATCTTTAAATTACCACTCTTAATATATGCAAGCAAAGGTTTTGGTAAACTGTGAAATAGATTAAATGACGTTAATTATTAAATGTGTCTTTTATTTACTTCAATTCCTTCACTAAATTTTGTAACTAAAACGATAGAACTAATTGTAAGATTTACTCCTTAAGGGAAGGTTTTGTTTCCCTTCTTTATTCATCAGTAGACCCTGTTAAGATTTCATTTTAATTTGTGATCAAGTTATTAAATATATGAAAAGTATCTTGATTTGAGAGTGGCGTTAAACCGTAAAGTGCAATAAAGCTGAAGAGAACAAGAGAAAAATACCAAGATTTAAAATTAATTTCGTCAGTTTGATTTTATATCGAAACCTATGATACAAGAATCAGAAATTTAAGATAATAAAATATAATATACAATATGGCTGATATTAAATCTCGTTTTCAATTTCAATTTAATTGTTAAATTAAGTTTACATAAATTAGGAAGTATAAGTGGATTTAATTAAAAGCTATTAACCCATGTAGTTTCTCAATTGTTTCAAAGGCTTAACATGTATTACGAAATACAGGTTACTTTTATATTTAACGAAGATACTATTTATTTCAATCCTGATCATCGTAAATGTGTTATTAATTAAGAAAATAACCATAAATAATTAAACTAGGTACGTGTATACATTAAACTAACAAATTAGTAAATACATTCTTATTTAATTTAATTAATGCTAAAACATCGTTAAATTTGTCTATATATTTAACTTCTTCTGTCTTAACTGCAAATTATCACTACAAGTGTTTTTTATTGTGAATTAACTAAATCGGTGTATTTATTTGTTTAAAGCAAGCCTATACATACTGTTTTGCAATAATAATTTAACCTTGGAACTTCCGTTCGCTAACGATCCATTAATTAATTTAATCTCTCCTTAGAGACATCCCACTAAAGACGAACCCTTCGAGCGTAGTGAAAAGAAGAACTAGAACACTTAATCAGAATTCACAGCAGGTAACTAAGAAGGGAAGTAGCTTTGTAAAAACTTTTATTGTTAATCCAATTCTAAATGTAGCATAACCAAAATAAATTGTCAGCTTATAAAAAAGTTCGGTATTAAAAAATATAATTAAAACTGTACATAGTTAATAAGCTGAAATGAAATAACGCGAATATCTTGATTTACACCGACTTGATTATGGACCTAAACTTTGGTATAATATAAACAAACAGAGAAAGAGTAATATTTTAACACATAAACAGGACCTAGATAAGAAGTGAAATTATTTTAAATAAATTTTAATATCTACTTGTCCATTAATTTTTTTTTTCATTATTATATATTCAATAAACAGGAAAACGTAGCTTACTTTCTAAATGTATCGAAATTTATAAAATTCAACTATTATAAGCAATGTCGGCTAATTAGGAGGTTATATGCTGTAACAATAATGCTTCATGTTTACTGCACAAATCTCCATTGCTTATAAATGTTACAAAATGAATTCATGTACAACTATCAGGTGAAAAGTTATTAGTAAACATTAAAAAAAGAAATTTACTTACCAATTTTAAATTTACTATTTTTTTAAATTAACGAACATATCTAACGATTTGTCAAACCATGCTAAACCAAATTTAACTAAAACGTTTTTAAATTACAACGTCAAGAGATGTTAATGGTGGATAGAATCCGTTGACATTTTCATGTCTATGACATTAGCTTCTCTGAGGAACACAACAATGGATAGAATCTCTATAGCATATTACAAAAGCGTTAAAGTAATATTTTAATTATTCATTACAATTTAATGTTACGTTTCTATTGTATTAAAGTAAAAAAATTTTTAATATGAATCTCGGGAATTATTTGGTTTCAATTTGGCTAAAACGTTTTATACGTGAAGTAGAAACAACATATTATGTTTAATGTGCAATCTTTTTTCAGTGCAAACGTGTACACCACGTTGTAAGTAGATCAATAAAATCTCGATTTAAATATTTAGAGACGAAAAATACGAGTTTAAAAATATGGCATATAAAATGTTTTGTTCACCGGTCACTAGATGATATTAAATGTAAAAAAAAAAAATGAGGGAGGCATATCGGAATTACAGATGGGGAGAGTGAGAGAAGCGTGAGTGGCGAAAAGAGAATTAATGTTTAGTGAAAGATCAATAAATGAACTGTAAAATTAACAAAGATTAATTAAATTCGTTGTTTCAATGGTAAACATCAAATAATTCCCTTCTGTTTTTAAATGGAGTACTAATTTCTGTAGAATCAAACACATCCAGTGAACAATGACGGATTAAATCAACAGTAAAAAGTAATCACTTTTGCAATAGTTCGGCAGGAAACAAATAAAACAGACCGTGCAAAAACTGTAATTATTTTCAACGTCAAAACGGATGTAATAACAATTCGTTTAAGTTATATTTCATTAATTTTTAATATTTCGTTTAAATAGCAGTATAGTAGACTGAAAATGTAAATTGACTTTCATATGAAATTGTAAATTTATGCGTAATAAAATATGTATTTATCTAACTTTATATTACGGCTTTATTATTCAGGACAATATTGGTAATTGAAATTTTATATGTCCTTGTGTTTTGTTCAAGTTTAGCAAACAAAAATAAATAATCAATCAATAATTGACTGTTTTGTTTTTATACAGAACGCAGTAGTTTTTGGAATGCAATATCAATGTTCAATTTAAGTTCAAATTAATGGAGAGGGAGGAACTGTTAAATTCTAATATATATATATATATATATATATATATATATATATATATATATATATATATATATATGTAAACCTTCTTATACTTAATATCGTTTATATAAGTAATTTATAATATTTGTTTCAAAATTGGAATACACAGATTAGTTACACGAACAAGACAAATTTATTGATTTCCAGTTTCCTAAGATAATATACCGTATATATAATATAAGTCACAAATATTAGTAAAGTATAGAATATTTTTTGCTACAAGAATGTACTTACCAAAATCAATGGCGTCCACAGCTTGATCAAAGAAGAAAATAGCGATGTACGCCAGAAACCTTTGCATTGTAAACGCCCTCAACTGAACGCAATGTCACATAGCCGAAGTCTCTAGCACTCACTATACTACACACCAAATAGTCCTTATTGAGCACGTTTGTTTCTCCATACTGTCGAATTATTGTTGTTTTAAACAAAATCACGCCCTGAAATAAAAACCCAAGTTAAAATGTTTAAATAATTAATCACAGAACATTAGTAAAGTATAAATTCTAAACTAGTTTTAAACTAAATAAATAGATACGACTAGTGAGCTATAGTAGCTCATGTAAGTGGAATAAGGGACCTTGGTAAAAAGGGACGAATATACTTACAAAAACTGACTTTCTATTTCTATAATAACGTAAAGGTGTAATAAGTTACTGTACACTTTTCCATGTTTTTTATAAAAATAAATACGCACTGTTTTTTTATACTATCTTTTTAAACTATGTAAAAACCTGCGTTTTCAATACGTATTTTGTATCATAACCGTTTTATATAAATAGATTTATTTTATATAATGGTATATTACTTGAATTGATACGTTTGTAAAATAATACAAATATTAATATTTTAAAATTATTTTCCTGAGAAATTAATTTGTTAAATAAAAATACTATTTGGAAATTAGAACAACCACCGCAATTAGTTATAACTGATTAATCAGTTTAAATAAAATATTAATATTCGCCCAATAATAAGGCCTGCTTCGCGTCTCTATGCGCCATCATTGAGGTTGAGTGTGGTTATTTTAAAAAACACCCACAACTACATACAGACACTACCCTAAACCAATATATAATAATTATTATATAAAAAGAAACATATATATATATATATATATATATATATAAATGAATATGTATACTCAAGATCTACTAAGGTAACCAAGTTGCAAGAAAAACATTATGGTATTAATCCCCTCATTTTTCAAATTCACGGAGTCCAAAATTCACAAATACAAAATCTATACCTCCCGCCGCCGCCATTTGAATTCTCTTATTAACGCTGAACCAGTTTTATATTTTTCTAGTTGAATTATTATTACCCCACTACATTACGTGATGGCTATACACAACAAATTATACCCTTCGAATCCAATAAGCATAAAGAAGCTTTTATAGCAAGTTTTGTTATATTTAGGGCTCATTACAGTCATGTATATGGCTTCTACTTTGATAATATCACTCAGTTGTATTATTTGAACTTAAATTAGTATCCGTTTAAACGTTTGTTGATAGTTTATTTAATAATTAACCTTCATGATACAACTTATGCAGACAGTGATTACTATAATATGTTAGAATTATTAAATTTTCAGCACTAGAACTAAAAATAATCTTCTAAATATATATTTTAGAGAATAAAAAAGTTTTTAAAACATTCGATAAATTAAATTAGTGCAGCGAAAATTATGTTAAGTGATATTTCTTTATTTTTGAAGAGTAGTTTTCTATTTCACAAACAATATTGTTTATTAACAAATTTCTAACCGGATTATCTGAATTTACCTAGCGAGTACAGCCTCTGAGAACTAATATCTTGAACACGGTTGTACATTATTTTTTAAAGTATCAAAAACAAAAGAGAATTAAAATATTATTTAATATGAAATAGTATAATATAAATAACAAGTTTACTTATTGTTCAGGTTTTTTTATTATTATATATAAATGTTACTTGAGCAATCTGAAAACAAAAACAATAGAAGTAGTTGTATAATACAACTACATTAACTACGAGTTATCAATTAACTATATTATACTCGTATATCCTTAAAGACAAGCACAAGAGGACATGCTGATAATGAAAGAGAGATTATTATCTACGAAGGGGAAAAAATCATTAACAAATCTATAAACCTCGTCGTTTCCTTAATAAAACCCTGAAATAACTCTCGTGTTATTTCATTCCTACCAACAAATTAAAACAAAACGAGAAAGAAAGAAAAATAAATTTGTTATCTGGCTTCAACATTCAGAGAAGACACCTCCTTGTTACAACTTAAAAGATTTAATTAAAACAGAGTAGACAAAGGTTATCAAGAAAACTGATTAGCATTGACAAGGCGTCTTCTTACATTAAACACTGTTAGTATTATCCAGAGTCAGAGAACGATGGATGTATAACAATTAAAACTTGTTTCTAAGTGCAATAAAATGGCGGTTCCATGGATTTAGGTCAACTATCATTTAAACACAAAGCACTGTTATATACAGCACAAAGTCGTAAATAACGTTGACTAGGAAACATGCCTAGTTTAATGGATTTAACAAAAACATGGAATAATTCTATTACACACAATGAGAGAATTTCGACAGATTCATAACTATAACATTATTGACAATTAGTAAATTATATAATGTTATTTATTATAAACAGTGCGCTGGTGTTATAAGTTAAATATACGAAACTCCACTTAATTATTTCTATATTTTCTAAAATCATAGTAAGATACTAAAATAAATTTACAGTACAATACTTTTGGCTGTATAGTGTTTTTCAAGATAAAAAAAATAAAAATTCTACATCATCTAAAATTTATTAAACTTGACCCGATAGCATCTATGGAAATTATTTGTAATGATGTTTTTGATTTATTCTAGGTTTATCTGCAAGCAGATCGATCTGTAAATAGTGTAATTTGATACCACGATTCCATAAACTGTTAAACGACAAGTAACAATTATTTGCAGGAATTTGTTTAATATTTTTTAAACGATATAAGATAGATATCTTAAAAATATTGTTAATTTAAAGTACGTAAGGTAGGAATTGTTGTTCCCTCATCCAATTATTACACACTTTAATCCCCAAAACAGTATTGGAAATATGTGATTTTAAATAATAAAAATAAATATACAGTACAAATTATAAATAAAATAAAATTTAATTTAAAAAATACAATTCATAAAGCGTAAGCCCCATTTCGAATTTACAGATTTCATTATATATATAGATGTAATAGCAAATTAGTTTTTAATATATTATGTAGATGAACATATACATTTTAGAATTTAATTAACTTCTTAATTTAACATAAATGGGAGGGAATTTATACTTCATTTCCCAAGACGAAGAGGACTATATTTATTTTTTTTGTATTGGTGATTTTTCACAATAAATATATAAATTTTCCTTCTAATCAAATTATACAAGTAACGAAACCATATAAACCAAGTGATGTGTGCATGTACTGTATAACTTTAAAAAGGTGATATGTATGGCGTGTAATATGGTTACAAACAATTCCCATTTAATCCCGAAAAGGAGTGATTCAATAACTTCTAAATGTAGGGAATTCGAACGAATTTTCATTGTTTCAATGAGGTGTGTAATGATGTATTTTAGTGTGAACTCTTTTATATGCTGATAAAAAGAGATTCACAAAACAAGAAAACTATCCTTGTTTAGTTGTGGAGAGTAATGTAACCCTTACAACAATCTTACTGACGGCCAGCCTCAGAAATCTTACGGTGGCAGATTGTAAGCGTGTTTAAAATAGTTGGTGAATTTATTGTGGCAAAGTTGGACACTTCAGCAAAGTGTTTTAGATTATGAAACTTTAACAACTGTGACGTCTTAAATAATTATACTATATTTGGTAATCATTTGGCATTTTAATAACTAATCTAATGCTTTGTATAATTTATACCATAGATCATGAAAATAAAGACTGTTTATAGAAGTTAATAACTGACTACAAATTTCAAAGGAACGAAAGAGATCTTATTATGTTAAAAAAATATTTCATATTATATTCCATTACAAATATAACTTCTTCATTTTATATATGTAAATACTAACAATCATAAATCAATACTAAATAAAACAATTCTTTCTCATTCATTGTACACGTTTTCAAAACTAGTAGTTCATCTCGCTTCACTCATCCTAGGTAGTTAAATTAACTTATTTTTATTTATAACTCATAATATTTATGTAGATTTTTATTTTTGATATTTTGCTCTTTTCCCTAGAACGTATGATTTGAATAATTTCCTAAACATTAAAGGATTTATCTGGTGCACAAAAGGTAACCTACATAACAAATGCTGTTACTAGCTCAACCCGTTAATTCCGTAGGTATTATTTATATTTTTTCCTGTATGGTGGAAAAGGTTCATAGAAATAACTTACTAAAACATATAATAAGTAATGACAGACTCAACAGACCAAATTTCACTTTGGAGCTATAATATCTATACCGTATAGTGCGGTAAAATAAATAAATAGGATATATATATATATATATATATATATATATATATATATATATGCGATGGATTTTTCAAACAAAGATTAACATGATTTCCTAGTATGTTTAGTAGTATAAAGTGGTCGTTAAAAATTTATTAAATTGTTATTTATTTATTATTTTGCGATGGCGAATCAAGTACATTTTGGGGGAGATTGCAAACAATACGTTTTCTTCGGATCCATAAAGGCGACTATTTTTTTTTTTTTTTTTTTTTTTTTTTTTTTTTTTTTTTTTTTTTTTTTAATACGATCAATATGTTAGACGTTATTCAGAGCATATCGAAATTTCGTTTCTCAGTCTTAGGGTATCAAAACTTAATTTTACGTTATTTAACAATTAAAAACAAAAACCATATATTGGCTAAATCAGTGTTGTTAATATATTATGATACCATTCCATAACATTATCCAAAAAAAACATAACAGTTATCTAAATTTAAAAAATATATATATAGTCCAATTGTTTATCAAAGTCAATATTTGTAAAAATATTCGACGTTGTATATACTAAGGTATTTTATTCTTTAATGTGGTGCATATTATTGAAAGACTTTAGGCAAAAAATCAATAAGGCTCAGTCGGTATACTGAGGGACTGTACATAAACAAAATTCCTCTTCCTAGCTTAACACGTTGTCTAGATAATCGTGCTACACACATCACATACCTTCAGCCTCACTCACAATTCTTTTATTTAGCCATTTTCCTTTAGAAATATAGATATTGCAACAGGACTCAAATTGGGATTCAAAAGAACAAAACCTTTCGTGATCGCCAGAACACTTTTTGATTGTCTCAAATTCATATATTTAACCGTAAGCAAACAATTAGTTTATTACATTACAAAATGGTGGCTGTTTAGAATTAGTTGTTTATAATTAATTAACACCTATACTGTAGATATTATGCAATAAAGGTACGATATCTTACTAAGAACACAATGAATATTTAAATTCAATGATATCCATATATGTTTTCTACTATACTAATAAAGAGACTTATTGCTAAACTCAAATTTTCATACATTACGTGATAACGCAATAATCATAAAAAATTGTACCAATTTATCAAGTTGTCAGATTTCAGTAAATCATTTATTAGACTATAACAAATTATTTTTTGCAGTACGGTGATCTACACATGTTGATATCAAGGTCGACGTTGTCAAAAATCCAACAACCTTATTTAAATAAATTCTCGTCCTCTTCCTTCAGCTTCGTACCTAGTGTTTTAAAAACTACTTTTAAACTCTCTTATTAAGAGAAGAAACGAACAAACTTGCACTCATTTTCATATTAAAAATCAAGTTATGATAAAGAATTTTATTATAAAGATGTAATAAATTAGCACACGAAGAAATAATAAGGTTCAATTAACATAGTGATTTATATTATAAATAATATCAATCTAGAAATATTATGTTATATGTATTGCTACATATAGTATGTGCATAATTGATTTAACACACATTGACAGTAAATTTACCTATGCCTTTTTACCTATTTCTGGTAAAACGAAAAAAAAACTGTTATGTAAAATAGTAAATTACCTTTAGATATGTTTTTAAAGTATCATCTACTCGTTATTAGACCACCTTAAAGAGCGTCTTAATAAAAATCAAAAACATTTCTATATAGCAGTATATTTTTGTTACTGCTTATAAAAGGGTTAATAGTCTAACGTCACAAAAGGAGAGAATACTTCAAATTAGTTTTAATTTCAATTATTTTCTAGTGTTAAAGAAGTTAATAATATCGCAGAAAATTACACACATTCCTGAAAATCACTTTAAATCACTGTAAATTCCCATTGATCAATTATACAAATATTTTGTACAGTAGACCTAAAAGTGAGGAGGAAATAACTGACTAATGTTAATTTTAAGATCACCCATAAGAAGACAAATTACTGTTAAAATTGGTAAACCTAAACACTTGTGGTAGTTTTATGTAAATCTGAACTGTTTTTTATCACTTTTTAACAGTGTTAAACCACGAAAAATGTATGTCCTATTTTGATCATTGTTATTTTTTTAAGAAGAGATGTGCAAAATGTTAATTTATAGAAAACTTAAGGAATAAAATTTTTGATAATAGTACAAAACGACGAAGAGAAAAAGAAACCACCGAAGACTTGCAACATTGATTTTCATTACGTATTTCTTGTAGAATGGACGAGTGAAACATACCAAATTTTATTTGTAGAATGAACCATCGAAAAATACCATGTTTTGTTTGTAGAATGAACCACCAAAAATACCAAGTTTTGTTTGTAGAATGAACCATAGAAAAAGACCAGGTTTTGTTTGTAGAATGAACCATAAAAAAAAAACAGGTTTTTTGTTGATGTAGAATGTAACATAGAAAATTACCAGGTTTTGTTTGTAGAATTGACTATAAAAAAAATCAAGTTCATTTTTAAGATTGTAACTCTGCTTCATAACTCAAAGAATGGTGTAATTTAAGGGGCTCAAACAATATTACATGTTATTAACCGCATTTTAAAGTAAATGTAACTAATATATAAACAATAATAAAATAAAGATAAACAACATATTTTATTTCGTATTATTTACTCAGAAATTGAGTACTCTTGCACTTTTATTGAATAATATTCTATGTTATTTCATTATACATATTTTTCATAATAAATCAGAAGATGAAAATATTTCCCTTTAAAAGTTAATTTATGTTAGGCATATGTTAGACATATGACTGAAAGTAAATGTTCCATCATGTGCGTAAAGAATATACAATCTCAATTTAAATTTTGTAGGATAAAACGTGTAGAACAAAAGTGTACATATACTTTTCTCCATTTATATCAAACCTGATTTTATATAGATTGTTTATATATATATATATATATATATATATATATATATATATATATATATATATATAATTATATATATATATATATATAGCAAACCTGATTTATAGAGTTCACTAAAAAACTAAAGAGCTTATTTCGTGTTGAGGGAATGGATAGACAAAATTTCGTCTTATTATTTCAACGTGTTCATCAAATAATCGACGACGATTGCACGCCTGATTTTTAACATAATAAGGTGAGCCTGGTGTGCTGAGAAGATATTCAGCGATCAAAGTTCATTATTATACCTGAGATTTGGGATATTGGTTTAAGTTATAAATCGTCTTATTTCATCAAAAAATATCAAAATCATTTGACTAAATTTTAAGATATTGAAACCTTTAGAATATCTATGGTTGATTTAGATATTTTAACCGACAAATTCCTACCAATATTATGTAGGAGGTGACGACAAATACGTTTTGATATTGCCCTTAGAGTTTACATCTAAGACAAAATTTACCAATAAGGTTACTTCTGATTTTGATAATATCAATGTTTTATATGAAGGATGCTTTGATAAATATACATACACAAAGCTTGTTACCTGGACTAGGTCTTTATTACAACTGAACTAAATACAAAGTAAGCACATAGGTAGTAGTGGGGGGGGGGTAATTATTTTTGTATTTTATTTTGTGGTTTCCTTATTATATAATATTTTACAAACTATTCTTACATATAATTATTGCTGATAGAACCGGTTTCTCTCTGTCACTCGCCCCCCTCATAGTTTTACAATACTGTATTCCCTATCGTGTGAATTGGAAGTGTCATTGTTATCAGCCAGATTTGGCACTCACTAATTCACCCTTTTCACTATAGTATGCGATCCTTAATTAATAGAAGATACGTCTAATTTTATTATAATTATCATTTAATATAGAGTAGGATCTTAGACTATGTTTCTCAACCACGTCACTCTTTTCCAACATTTCCCCTCATTATATAAAATATTATCATTTACAAAAAAACTCTTTTCTTATCCTAGATGATTTATCATAATACAACTTCATCTCTTCTTCTTTCTTTATTATTATGTTTTCAAAACCATGACTAAATTTGGCTTCAAGTGTGATTTTGGTACAGGTAATTTCGATCTTAATATTCGGGATTGTAGAAGCTCAGCTGGAGACCAATTAGTGCCTAATAATGGTAACACGATATTGTAATAAGGTTAGCCCTAATTCAATATTAGATGAATTACGTCTTAAAAATCTCTTTGCGATTAACACCTTCATTTCTGTCATCCCATTTGATTTTAGTATCGAGGAATGGAAAAACAAATTGGAGGTTCCACTTACTGGCAAAATTTCTACAATACCCTGAGCCAAATGACATATTATCTGAAACAACTGTATCCGGATTGCCAAAAATGAGTTTTTATTATGCTGTCGGATTATTCAGATTTTAACTTCTTCACTTCTAACCACTTACAAAAATAATCATAAAGAACCAAATAAGAATTTGAACTGAAAACCAAAATATCTACGCCAACCTTTAAAAAAAGGACTATTGGGAATAATATCATTTATTAATGGTTCTTTATTATTATTACTCAAGTATTTTTGAAAAATTCGACAATCAGAAACAAAATTATCAATATTTATTTTCATTCGAGGCCAATAAAAGTAATTTCGAGCAAATAGTTTTTTTTTTTTAATTCCGAGATGAGCCTCAGGTAATTTATTAAAGGATTTCATTTCTAAGCTCGTCATATACTATTAGTTTATTTTGACAGAAAATTAGTTCTTCTGACATCGCGTTATCTTCTTTCAACGCATAATATGGTTCCAAATCTTTTTCCAATATCTTATTATTTTTTGTCCACCCGTTCTTATGAAATTATTTTACTTTTGTTATCGTTTCGTCGCGTCTACATACCTTGATTTTTATTGTTTGTGAAACTGACATTGGCTTCTACTGTGAGCGTGTTCCAACACATTTAAAAAATCGTCATATGATTCCTGCGGTTATATGCTAAATCGTGATAACATGTCAGAAACTCACTTGTATTTCCTTGGGACAAATATCAATAAATAAATTCCCGTAGCATTGAATGGCTACGGGAATTTATTCAACAAAATTTTCAATGTTGTTTTTTACTACTAAATCGCTTATTATTAGTAATCGCTTCAGTGTAGATAGGCAGCCACTGCCACAATGTATTATTATTTTTTAATAAATCCCAAAGAGGATAGTTAAACCAGCTGGTATACATTTTCTGAGGTAATTTATTATTCCTAAAAAGTTTGAAGCTCTTTGACATTTTGGATTTTTTGAACCCTCTTTATTAAAATTATGACTAAATAAATCACTTCATTAATCCTAAATTGAATTTTAGATTTAAAAAAAAAAATATTTTATGTTATTTTGCTCTGTTAATTATTTTATTTAGAATTTTGTTAAGTTTTTTCCCATATTTTGCGTAGATTAAAAGGTCTACACAACTAAGCAAGGGATATCTCTGAATATCTCTTTAATAAGGATAAAATAAAGCAAAAGCTTAAAATTTCAAATATTTAATAGTATAAATGAGCTACAATTGTTTCGCCTTGCGGCATCGTCGGGCAACTGATAATTTACAGGTATAGACAACTATTTAAACATAAGTACAGGAAACTGAAATACAATAGAAATACAATCTCTTTAATATGTTTTTGCAACAGTTGCGGTGCATGACTTATCCCAAATGGTAACCTTTTGAATATGTAACACCCAAATGGCGTAGAAAAGGTACACAAATCGCTTGGCCTAGCATCTAGTTAAATATATTAGAAACCATTTTTTTAAAATCTAGCACTGTAAAAACTTTGGCTCCAGCTAGAATTCTTGAAATTTCTTCTACACTTGGTATTCAAGTTTTTCTGTAATGATTATTTTGTTTAACTCCTGCCGATCAAGACTAAGCCTAATAGAACCATCTCTTTTTTCAATAACAACTAGATTATTAACCCGTTCCTTTGGTTCACAACTTTAATAATGTCTCATTAATAAATATTCACTGCACCAACTTCATTATTATCAGGTCCTACCGACTGCGCCGTGCACCATGTTTTATATGAAGGATGCTTTAAAAAATAATCTTACACAAAACTTGTTACCTGTACATGGCCTTTATTACGACTGAAATAAATACAAATAAACACATAGGTAGTATCTGGGTAATATTTCTTTTTTAATTTTATTTTGTGTACATCTGGTTTGCTTATTATATAACTTAAGACTAATATTTTACAAACTAATATTAAATATATCTATTGCTGATAGACCAGTGGTCTCTCTGTCACAATTAAAATTATGTGTTTTGGTGGTACCTAAGATACCATACTGCTCATTAAACAAAAGTAAAACGTATAGCAAAAATTATCGAAATTTACCCAAGTGTTGAGATTGCAAAAAAACGTAATTCGAAAAACATGATATATCCGACAAAACTAGTAGTAGATTTTTTTACCATCTGAATACTTTGTAAATAAATTATAAAGTGTTGACAAACATAAACTAATTTGTTTGAAACCACTCAACAATCACACAAAAATATGTCTGTATCCATTAAATTGCTCTATCTGTCAACAAATCAAATATAAATGTGATATTTAATATTAAAGACCAGTTTTAAATATGATTTTGTTTTATAATTAAACTAAAATTAAACATTTTTGTAAATTTAAATTCAAAACGTATTACATAGTCTTAACAGACTGAGCTTTTGGTGGAAATTAAGTATTCCGCTCTTGTGACAAATATGAAACAAACTAGTACAGAGAGCTATCACCCGAGTTTGTTTCATTACTTTGAGTGGCTGTTAGTTTCAACCACACATATAAGACGTCAAGTTACTTTAGAAATTTCTAAACACTCGACAGCAAGAGTGAAAAAAATGTTGATCTCATAAAATGTTAACTTTAACGGTAGGCTATCAATTAAATAATTGATATATTTTTTAAAGATTTACTAATAAAACTAAATTCCTTCGCGACAATACAATTCTTTAATAACTGGATTAAATAATTGATTAAGTATTTGATACTTAATGCCTAGGTCACCACTATTATTTAAATTAAAAAAACATTATTGGACGATATCAATATATAGGTATAATAAAATGGTTAGAGAAAGCAGAAATTTTCAGTTTTCCTTCGTTGGCTAGACTTGTTGTGAGAAGACATTGTTATGGTTGAATTACAAAGATATTAGTTGAATTTTTTGTAAGTAAAGAATAAAAAATAATACGACAGTTGTAAAAATTAATCTACTAGCACAAATTTATATATTTTAGTTAGATATTAAATATGTTAATAACGTGAAATAATTGTGAAAAACTCGTATCGTGGTGAGAGTAATTAGTAGAATATGTTCAAATAGTATAAATAACAAAACGTCCAAGAATATGTGGCGGGAAAGAAATTCCTGTTTACGTATTTCATCCTGTTTATATTTTTCTACTTTATGAAAACAAAATTTTGTAGGGAATTAATTAAAACAACATGAGTAGAAATTTCATATACAGCTTGAATATACCACAATAATTACAAAAAAATACATTTTGAAATGACGTACGATTTTAATTTTAATGTCAATATTTTGAAAACCATTGAATGTATTTATAAGAGAGTGTTTTCTCTTTTAACAATTATCTTTATTTTTATTGTAACCTAAAAGTTGTAAAGATAGCTGTAAATAAACAAATAATGATTAATATAACATGCAAAAGCTATCCACGATATTTAGATTTTTACAAAAAGGAGAATAAAATAGAGAAAGGAAATATCCACTTTGAATTGGCCCCCTATTTCAAAATCTTCCAAACAGACATTAGTAGCTAATTTCTCAGATATATCACTAGAACTACTCCTGATTTTGAAGTATTATAATCATACAATATATTAAAGAATACTTTAAAAAACTGTTGGCATAACGGTGTTACAGTAAAAATGAGTCATTTAAGTCATTTGATATTATCTCATGTGCTTTATTGTTTCTGACAATGAGTAAAGTCTGTACTGTACTAGAAAAAATGCAAACCATAGAAGAACCATTTGGAAGTATTGTAAGCGATACAGCTCACGTAAAGGTACATTAATAACAATCCACAAGTGTTATTTAGACTTGAACTTACTATTACACAGGGGTGGGTGGAGGAGACTATTTGAGAATACAGTATGCATTGAAAGAAATAAAATCATTGTGAACCATTTATGTAACCGGGTATATTAAACAAGAGTTTAAAGATCGTTAAATATTGTTGATATAGTTTAAACGTACGAGTATATACTCTACTTTAATTTTTATTACAATACTCTTAAAATCATACTTTAAAAATATTATAAATAGTATTATATAGTTTTATATTTTAAAATAGTGTTAAAATTCAATTATTTAACATTCATGAACGTTTTTGAATCATTTCTATAGAACAATCTTTAATAATCTCGATGTTAGCTCGGAATGTTACAGCTGACCTAAGGGTTAGCCCACAAGCGTATCAACAAGCTACACTTGCGAATTAAATCTGAATCTGACAAGAGTAGTGAAGTTGGTGACTGAATATTTCACCATTAAAATTTTTTAAAACGTTACTAAACTTTGTTTGACTGACTAATATTAAAATAAGGTTCATAATATTTTATACTTCCTAAAAAAATGTTTTAAATATATTTTAGTTTTTGAAATTATTTATATTTAAATGATGCAAAATGTTTACTATAACTGCTAGTGTATTAGTTAAATTTGAAAATTTAGAAATGTTTTGGATTCTGATTTCTGAAAATGTTTAAAATTTTAAAACCCTAAATGCCTGGGGACACCTTATCCATATTCTTGATAATTAGGAACCCATTAACTCGATTTTTACCGATATCTCAATTATCTTTTAAGGTACAATAAAACATCAAAATCACAAGTTCAGTGTAAAAAGGACAAACAATCGTGTGTCTTGTAATTAAAACGAATAGGAGTTTTCGGACAAGTAGTACTTTAAAATATTTTGTTTGTTTCTACCTCTGCCCAGCCACGAATATTTTGTTGTTTGTCTGAACACGTCTGCCCCCTGATTTTTCGTCACACCCCTTAATTCCTATGAATAAACGGTGTCTAACATCGGTACATAATAGAGATTGGAGACTGGACATTATGTAGAAGTGGACGGTCGTATAACTGTAGGTGAGGGGTGGAGCCGACATTACGCATTACAATGCCGAGTTACGATGAACCTCTCAGAAGGAGATGTTATGAAGCTAGCTAGGCGCTCTGTCGGTTGTAGTTTAGTCAGTTTGTAAGTAGCAATCTAAGGAACTTGTTGCTGTAATCATGGATTATGTTGCAATCGACCAGGACTTTATATCACATTTCTTGTGAGATTGAAGAAATCGATGAGTGAGTGTTTTAAACTGTAACAGGAAATGTATGGAAATGATTTGATGCCACGTGTATATCTATTTAAATGGACAACGTGAAGAGCAACAATCTAACGAAGTGTCGGTACTTGTACTAACTTAAATATGCATATACAATCTGAACCCAAGTGTGAAGCCGCCAATATTCTACTAATCTCATTTAACGAAATTCCTGTTTTATCATGTTAGGGTATCAGTTGCGTTCTAGATGATTACACTTGTTAATTTGTGTTGATAGATACTAAACACGTTTGAAACGTACGTTGAAATTTTGTACATAACGCTTGTAATGAATTTAATTAACATTATTACAGTAACGTTTATAAACTCTGTTACTGCCTAAATGTGTTCAATAGTCTAAAGGGTCTAAAGTCTAAAGTCTAAAGTCAAAAGTCTAAAGTCTAAATAGTTCAAAACAAAGTAAAAAAATAAAATAAATCGGTAAATGTATGTCTTATTATGAACTGAAACTTACTTGTTTAGTTTATTGTAAAATTGCGAAATTAATAGATTTATTTTATTGAAGGTTGAAAAACATAAATACACAGTTTTATATAATAATGGTTTTTATCTTTGAATTATATCCAATATTATCAGACACTGTTAAATATAAGGTAAATTATTTTTACATTATCTATATTTATATTGTAATGATATTATCCTATTATTTGGCTCACCGAATCTAAGCAAAAAAACAGCTGCAACAATAAAAAGATGTTTGCTCAGAATTATAAATAACTACGGCATCTCCTTGGAATGTCATATCACATCTCATAACAGGTTGACAGTATTTCTAGGGATTACATAGAATGTATTTCATACATATGTAAGTGTGTGATACTCACTTTGTCAAAACAATGTCAGAAACAGTTGAAATTTAAAACAAATTTTTCAAATAATTTGTTTTATTATTAATCAGTTATAGTTTATTATGGATAAATTTTTCTTTATAAAAGATCGTTTCTATTTTAATAAACTGTGCACACACGTTTTTACTCACCCATTCTTAAAAACAAATAAAAACTAACCACAATTATTCGTCCCCCAAATTAATGTCAGTTCGATAGTTGTCGTTCGAAAAGTGAAAATGAACATTCCACGCCTTCAAAAAAACGGTTATATATTTAAATACAGTTTAAACTTGCTTTGCAGATGTCATAAAGTCATCCTCAGTGTAGATCATATTTAATTAAAATCGGTGAAAGTTAATTTTATCTTTGTACCTGAGTCGTAATATGGTTTTAAAATCCGATTTTGTAAACGGGTATCGATCATTATTATTCGGATATCTCTATAATTTGATACAAATCGATAAAGTCGTTTTCAGACATTGCGATTTTTATAAACGATCCTTGGCCGATTGTTTTGTTTTTACTGATAACTCGCAAACCGGAATTTACGTTGTTTTGGTCGTTAGTGGATATAATTGGGCAAACTCTAGTCAAACTCAATGCTTCAGAAAATAGTGTCTGTGTTTATTAATGGTAGCTTCCATCAAATTTCGATTTATTGTAAAATATATAATACAACTTCTAAGATTAAGCCAAAATATACCCAAAATTTAATTAAAATCGGTTTACTAGTTTGTCACTGAATAGACTAGAGAACAACAGACAGATTGAAATGATTCTAAAACTATATTTTTAGACTAAATGAAACTCACGAAAATGGTTATATCCGCAAAAACATCAACTTAGAGTTTTGACTCATCACAAACATTTTCTACATACCGTAAAAATGGGTTACAGTATATACCATGTCAATAGTAGTTATTTTTAGTGTATTAGATGGCATCATCAGGCGAGCAATACACTTATACATTCTATTCCAATGCACATCACTAAAATATATTATTAAAACGCAAACTTCGCGCAAAAAGCAGCACTTGTCAAGAAAGCTACCTATTCTACTAAAAAGAACTACTATTGACTATCACAAGGTATGTTCTCCAATGTATAAGTAGCTCGATGGCAAAACAATGATTATTAAAAATGGACATTTGGCGAAATTGTTTTGTTCTAGACTGCAATAACGAGTGCTCCAATCAAAACCAAATTAATTACATTTATCAGAAGCGTCTAAAAAAAAGTTATGACAAAATTAAAAAATGTATTACGTGTCTTCTTCCTACACCTAAGGAACAATTTCCTTAATAAAAATGAACATTGGAACATATTTAAACATAACCCTGTTGAATGTTCGTTTGGAGAGAAGTCATTTTATGAATATAAATTATATATATATATATATATATATATATCGTGACTTTGTTTTTCATATGTTTGATAAATTAAAATTTGTATGTAGCTTTCAATAAAAAAAATAACCGGTATTCAAAATTACAAGAAATAAAATGAAGTTTAAGAAATAGTTAGAAAAACAAATATGAATCTTGACCGCTGTTATTAAAAGCTCAATTTTAACCAAATATTATTTAGGCTGAGGATGTGACTATGTTATAATGAACAACTTTATTCCCTTTTTAAATAAATAAATATTATTTTAAAGGCGACATCCATGGTTAATTTAACTTTTTCATTGATGCAGAAATGATCAAAAAATGAGGAGGAGAATTGATAAAAAGAACACGAACGTAAAGACAGGAGAATGGTCAAAGGGTGTAAAATACACAAATTAAGAAGATAACAAGATCATCTGTAGCAATTATAGAAGTGTGTCACTATTGAGTGTGGTTTATAAAATTCTATAAGCAACCATAGAGATGAGGTTATTAAAAAACCGAGAATGTGATTCTACGAATGTAATGGTTCGTTGAGGCATTTATTTGTGTAATTCAAAAAGGCGTACGATAGTATAAATAGGTGGGAAGTATGGAAGGTAATGGAAAAAGTTTGAATTTGGTGAAAATTTTGCTAAAATGACAGTAACGGATAGTGCGGATCCAAGGGAGGATTGGTTGTAAGTAGGGGGTTGAGGCAGGCAGAGCAAATTTCTCCTCATTAATATAGCATTTGAAAAACCTATTAGAAGTTTAAATATATATATATATATATATATATATATATATATATATATATATATATATATAATGGTGCATTGGATGACATACGCAGATGATGTTTTAAAAAAATTAAGAGGGAGAGTGAGTTAATGAGTAAGTTTATTGAATTGGAACAGAGAGCTAGAAAATTAGTTTGGTCTAAATTATGACTGGTCATAGTATATGGTATCTAGGAGGAATGATGTGGGGGTTAGTGACCTACATGTAGATGGATAAGTTTTAAGTACAATCAGGATTATTTTGGAGGGTCATAAAAACATCTGAGAATCGACGTAAATTAATTAATGAAAGTCGCAACATATAGTCGTACATAGGACTGGAGAACATTTGGGAAGAAATCAAAGTTGACGGTATATAGATCCATGGTAATATATGGATGTGTGACATGGATATTAACTAAGGAAAATAAGAAGACATCAAAAATATGGGAGAGAATGATGTTGAGAAGTATATTTGGTCCAGTGAAAGAAGGAGAGGTGAATAGAGGTTACAGACTAATGATGGGATGAAGGTGAGAACTAACTAATTTTTTTTTTTTTTTTTTTTTGTGAAGATTACTTTTGGTTCATTTTTATTTGGAGGGGGGGTGAATAGGTGGGACAGTTTGTGTATTGTTTATTCGTCACGTGGATGAGACAGCATCTCTAATATCATGATAGAGAGAGTAGTATAGCAGTTTTAACGTTCATATTTCTACTTTGTATTTTATTAATGTTTTCATTTATGTCACAACATGAGATTAAGCGATTACATTAGTGTACTATAAAGGAAACGTGAATGACTGAGACTCCATTACCGAATGATTAAATGGAAACCTCAATATAATAATGAAAGCGTAAACTGCTGTATGGTTGAGAAAATGTTTTTCATATCAATTATTTATCATCTAAAAAATGTTCGTGCTTGGATTTGTTACGGATAAATAACGAAGCACAAAATCGTTTATATTTGAAAATTATTAAAACGACATTATGAAAAAGAAATACATTTTAATATCTCCAAAATTATATGTCTACCTATTAACTGTATAAACTGCCTTATTCCAGGCAATAAGCAACAATATAAGTAAAGGCTGTGAAGTAGATATTTGTAGCTTTGACTGTATCCATCACAAGTATAACAGATAGTGCTTTCACGTGTTGTGAACATTATATCATTGATTTCTTCGAGTATAAACGCTGTATTCTATTAGACGGAGATTTATTTATCTGTGTAGGCTTTAATTGGTTTACTTCTTACGATTTAAATATACCGTTATTAATGAAATAATTATTTATATACAGACTAAACCTCTACATACTGTATGTACCATCTACATTATAGATAAGCAAAGGAAATATAAAATAGAAGAACCCATAATCACGTAATCGTAATTAACGAAGAATATTGAAATAAATAACTTGCAAAACAAATTTTACTTGACTCCTAAAAACGTTGCTAATTCCCATAAAATATTTTTTCTTAATGTTATGACAATACAAATATTAATAAAAAATTTACAGCTATATTAAAGAGAGTTCTCTACGATCCAATATTTTATTTAAATACAATCGTACTCAATGATGATGTTTATTAATTTTAATCTACATAGATAAAGTCACACGATATCATCGTCTTCCCTTCCACTATGGTTAAATTCTCAAAAGGAAAAAAAAATTATTGTTTTATGTATAACGATATTGATTTGTTTTTTTTAAGGCAGTGTAAGAGTCGGACCTAATTTTGTAATACGTTACTTTGTTTTGTCCTGTTTTCGCGGCCATCTCTTCTTGTATACATTCTGGACTATTCTAATATTGCTTAAAATTCTTATAAATGAAACTGATTTTTAAAATAGATCTACCCAGGTATGTGGCCTTCGTATGAGTTAGTGACAACAATACAGATAGTGACAGTGTTTATACTTTTTTTGATATGGGTATATTTTATGTTGATGGCAATAACTTGAAATAGCCCGTCTTTAAAATTAATAACAATAAACTGTCGAAAAACTTATTACAAATATCTCGCTCACCCATCAATAATAGTCAAATATCCTGAACTGTAATTCTCTTTTATATGTGATGTTCATCGCAAGTTTGGATTATTAATATTCACATTTTGCTGAAATTGTAACGTAATCGGTAGAGTTGCTTTTGATAAATACAATATTTTACAACAGCATCATAGCCATTTTTGGAGATTTTTACCGATAACTAATGAACCAGCATTTTTGGAGAAATGGCGATCAATATCTTTTGTTTGTTTCCTTAGAAAAAACTTATCAAAATCGTTGGAGCAATTTTTAATAAACCATAATTTTATGAGATTTTTTCATATGGAGATACCCCTCAATTTTAAGTTATATATATATATATATATATATATATATATAGAGAGAGAGAGAGAGAGAGAGAGAGAGAGAGAGAGAGAGAGAGAGAGAGAGAGAGAGAGAGAGAGAGAGATAGGTTAAATATGTTCATATTCCAAATTTGATTAAAATCAGTACTCAATTTATATACAGGTTGATTGAAACAGGTGTGATCGCTTTTTATTCCATATCTACAAAAGTTTAAAAAAACTTTAAAACATAATTCACCAGGATTGTTTGAGTTAAAACTAGAGGGGGTATTGCCAAATGTTTCATATCACCCACCATTTTTCCATTAAGGCGGTTACCTCTAAATTTTGTATGACGATTTTGGATGACACATTATATTTAAACTTTTTTTATTCTTGGATATTGTTTGATAACTTTAACCGTTTAGGAGCTTTAAACGTTCAAATTGTTTTAAATATAACGTTTAAGTCATTTTTAGAGGTCCATTTTCCGCAACTAAAAAAGTTGAACCGAAGTTAATATTGTACAAGGCATAGACACCTATCACCTGATATACACATATCACAGGTATAAAAACACCTTACTAATTTGTGGTTGTTAATTGATACACTTTATTCCCTAAAACAGCTGTTAAGAAAAATTTTCAATCAAAGTAGATTCGAAAAATTATGTTAACATTTTTCTAAGGGGCGATTTTACCAACATCGTGTTACTGAACATTTCTGGCAATTGTCTAAAACGCCTACTGGTTTACACAAGTTTGTAATTATTATTGGATGTATTAGACCTTGTGAATAAGATATTTATATCTGACACGGTGAATAAAGTGAGATAACTTGTATTAACTTTAACTCAATTAAGATTTTATAGTTTCCAGCCAATTATATTGGAGTAAATTAGACTAATACGATAGATAATATATTTCATTTATATTTTTTTACAAGTTAGAATTTGTCCAAAAATATGTTGAATTGTTGGATATAACTTGAACAAAATCCTGAGTTTGTCGTTATATACAAGTATAAGATCAAAATAAGATAGTAATTGCTAATTGAATGAATTTACTATAAATCAATAATTTATTTCTCTTCCATTAGAGGGATATATTTCACAAGAAAATTTTGTATTCGCAGGTTAACTTGTATAGAAAGTAAATATAATAAATATTATTATTTTATTTTGTAATGTACCCATGAATGAGTAAAACATTTCTTAAAATTGTAAGGCTAGTTCAGTGCACACACAAAAATTTGAAATCATGACCTAATTTCAGAAAGAAATATTGGCAAATATGTTGTATTGTTTTATGAATAGTTTCCCCTGGTTAAGCAGTTTGTTTAAAATCAATCATTTTCACCAAATTACTGAGGGAATGTTTTAACACGTACGAAATACATTGTATAAAACGTTTTGAAGTATGAAAGGAAATCGAGAACTAAAAATCATTATCAACACACACACACTCTCTCTCTCTCTCTCTCTCTCTCTCTCTCTCTCTCTCTCTCTCTCTCTCTCTCTCTCTCTCTCTAAGTAGACGAGGAAAGGAAATGTAGTTATTGTTCAGTTATGATACTTTATGTCAAAGCAACTCTCTTCAGTATGCTAAGTTTGCTTCTTTGCTTCTTGCTCCATTAGCTTTCCTTCTCAGAAAAGTTCTATATCGATACTTTGCCTGACCATTATCCAGTAAATAAATCTCGAACAAAGGGCAAATGGAGACTGTTTTAAGTTGTGAAACCTGTCAATACTTGAAAGATACGTTATGCGGTGGTGGGAAGTCGATTACTGTTTCATTGTTTCTCAAACGCAAAACACAGCTTCGATAAATTTTATTTTTTATTTTTTATTAAATATTTAAATTGAGAATAAGTTTATAATCTCTAAAATTCTTGAATAATCAATAAGACGTCAAAGAAAACATTTTAAATGTCTTAGTATCTCTTAGACCATAATAGGTTCCAACGGAAATAATGTTTTAGTTAAGACGAAACGTATGAAACAAAACATAATAAAGATCACAAATATAAAATATGTTCATAATGTAGAAACAACTACAACGACAATTTTTTTTTTTTTTTTTAATAATAAATATACAAAGAAATTTATTTTGAACTTAAAATATTGGATTAAACCTCGTTTTTGATTTACTTACTTCGAACATTAGTTATTGTGATGGTGACCGATGGATTGTTGGCTGTGAAGAACTTCGTAGTATTTAATTACGTTAATTATACAAATGAACCAAACACTGAAGCTTTATCATTTTCATGTAATGGAATGTGAAAACTAGTTTAATGTTATAAATATAAATAACAAAGCAATGAAACAAGTTGTGTACAATTTATATTCGTTTTATAACTTGTTGGTAATGTTAAGTCAACCAGATGTATTTACAATAAATGCTAGTTGTCAAATTGTTGGGTCAATTACTTTGGTACATGCAATATATTATTATCTAGCAATATCTACCCGTCGCCTATAAGAGACGTATGATTTTAAAGTTAAATAATAAATAAACGCAATCTCTTACAATACTAATGTTGATTATCAAATATTATATATATATTGTACCAAAGCGTCTATCAAAATAGACTGGACATACCGGGAAACATTTTTTTTTTTTTTAATTGTTCTACCTGACTAAAAATGAAATTATATTTTTTGAGATAATTTAAGATAGTTACAAAACACAGCGGTTATAAAGATACAAGTAAGTTCTTACAATAACTTTAAAATATACTACGGGTCATAGAGGCTCGAAATACGGAGTAAAATATGAAGTGTAAATTTATTGTCAATCAATATCTGAAATTATTTCTGTTTGTTAAATTGTAAAAAATTATAAAAAATAAAACATCACAAATAAGGACAAAATATTGAAAAAAAAAAATTATCGACCAATTTTTACACAAGTTCTTTAAAATATATGTATAATAAATTAATATATTTGGTACATGTATGTATATTTTCCTCTAAAACAATTTTGACAGAAAAAACAAAAGTATGTAATTCTGGCTTTAAGCTATTGGAAAATAATGGATTGTTCATATTATTGATATAGTTTATTCAAACATTTGCCATAATGTATGTAATGAAAACAAGTATTAACACTGTAAAACAAGTATTACCACTGTAAAACAAGTATTAACACTACGTTCTGAAAGTACGAATCGATTCTCGTTATCAAGTGATAACCGAAAACGCGAGAAATATAAAAAAAAGCCTTAATAACCTGAGGGTTTGCTAGGAAACTCTTTTATATCCCGTATCGCCTTAGGCTATTAGGATATGTTGGCACTTTTTATATTTGTCATTTCTACGTTCATTACGTCGTGTATTATATCTTTAAATTCAAAAATGATGACAAAACTTCCAATAAACTCTATAATTAAAAATATGTAACTTATAATTCCAACAGACATATGAGTTAAACAAGATGGCCAAGTCGATAATTATTAAAAGTTACCTAAGTTTAATATGAAAGTCTCTTTAAATAATTAAAATTTACCAAAGTTTAATATGAAAGTCTCTTTAAATAATTAAAATTTACCTAAGATTAATATGAAAGTCTCTTTAAATAATTAAAATTTACCAAAGTTTAATATGAAAGTCTCTTTAAATAATTAAAATTTACCTAAGATTAATATGTAAGTCTCTTTAAATAATTAAAATTTACCTAAGATTAATATGAAAGTATCTTTAAATAATTAAAATTTACCTAAGATTAATATGAAAGTCTCTTTAAATAATTAAAATTTACCTAAGATTAATATGAAAGTATCTTTAAATAATTAAAATTTACCCAAGATTAATATGTAAGTCTAAATAATTAAAATTTACCAAAGTTTAATATGAAAGTCTCTTTAAATAAATAAAATTTACCTAAGATTAATATGAAAGTCTCTTTAAATAATTAAAATTTACCTAAGATTAATATTTAAGTCTCTTTAAATAATTAAAACTTACCTAAGTTTAATATGAAAGTCTCTTTAAATAATTAAAATTTACCTAAGTTTAATATGAAAGTCTCTTTAAATAATTAAAATTTACCTAAGATTAATATAAAAGTCTCTTTAAATAATTAATATTTACCTTAGATTAATATTTATGTGTCTTCAAATTGAAATATGATAATTATTAAATATCCCAATAGTTTCTTTCATAAATTTTGAAGTAGTTATTACCTCTCTTCTTATTTAAAATTTGATTGTAGTGAAGTAGACACCAAAACGGTGAATAGAACTGGCAAACATTACAATATTTATTATTTGTTTCTAAGAAAGATTTATTTTGTAAAGTAATTATTCGGTTCAATATAATGGTTCCAACGGCGGTTAGTTACAGAAGATCGCAAGAATGCAAACCGCGGATTAAATTGATAAACTTTCTCCCAAAGCCAGCTAGGATGAATCACGTTTACTGATAGTATATACCTACTTGGCTTGAACAATTCAAGGGTTAAATTCATAAATACCCTCACTTACATGTTGAACGTTTTTAAACATATTATGCCTCTTATATATTGTATTATTATGGATTATTTAGAAAAAGTTTTTTTTTTCCCTTTTCTTCTCTCCATGTGAAAATATCCCTTCAGAAAATATTTATCCAGGCAGTCAAGTTAATTACAATGATCCTATGAAAGAATAGATATTGGAAGTATAGCAGATAGGTTTAATCCAAATAATTTGAACAAGAACTTCTAACGGATTATTACTAGTGTTGCTTTAGTAAGTTTAAGTCTTATCTAAACAGAATAATTTACTGAAACGATTGTTTGTACATACTTGTTCATATTAAGTATAGTAAATTATTTTTATTATTACTTTTACTCTTCCCAATCTTACCTATTCTTTCATTCACATTAACTTCTAACCAACTTCATTTACTGCTACTATATATATATATATATATATATATATATATATATATATATATAGTGTTTATTCTCTTGTATGCGAAACCTGGGACAGCATTTTATTGTATAATCTTAAGAGTTTGTTGTATAGTCTTAAGAGTTTTTGTTGTTATTTAAAGGAGAAAAAACCTCTCGATCATCATCAACATAAAAAAAAAAAAAAACTTATTTCAACCCCCACCCCTGGCCTTCAAATATTCTACTAGCGTCAGAGTCGGAAGAAAGCAACCGTTGGTCAAAAGAGACGTGACTGGATAGATGAAAGAATACGCCCAATATTGCATGAAGAATAATGTATATCCAACTAAGGTAACTCGTGATGACTCAACTTGAACCCCAATAGTGTTCTTTTAAAACTTTTATTTTACAGTTTAATTTATTGAGTTTAATTATACTGTTAAAAAATTATATGTGTAAGGTTTTAATGCGACTATATGCAATTTAAGTTTTAAAAAAAGATCTTCGTGCTAAGACTTTACTAAAACCAATCAGATTTTATAATTCAGCGATGAAGACAGTCAAAGCTCAAAAGAAAGAGAATATTTAATCTGGAAAGCTTACCGTTACAGCAATCTACAAAGAGCATAATTGTCAAAGATTGATATACTTAGGATAATTGAAAGTACATAAATTGTAAAGAGCATCAACTATCGAAACTTATACAGTGATCTGAATAATGAATGTGGAAGTTGTCGTTTAAATGATGTTCAACAATGTTATTAATTAACTCGACAAAAATTCTAAGATGACAAATACAATTAGTATTTTTTTAGAATAAATGCAAAGTATGTCAACGGTTTGCAAATTATTGAACGATTACTATTAAAAAACATGCATTAGGATATAACTAGTAGTTAAATTGTACTAACATTTTGTATAATGTCCAATCTCTCAAATCTATAGAGGGCTTAAGTATTTTTTTTTATAAAACTATATTATTGATACAATATTTTATATAAATCACAATTTCAGATTTTATTCTCGGTAAAAAAAAAAAAAAAAAAAAAAAAAAAAAAAAAAAAATGAAACTAATTAAAAGTTATTAATTCTCAAAAATTGTTAAAATAATAAAATTTTCAGCTCTAGAATAAAAGTAACCTTTGAATAAAGAAACATTGAAATAATAAAATCGCCTTATGTCGATTAGATAAATAGAATTAATACGGCCACAATTATTTCTATCAACATATTTTATTATTTTTGATTGTTCAACGTCTTAGTTCACAAACAAAATTAGCCTATAATTTAAAACATTTCTCACACAATTGTCTGTATGAAATGATTTTAGTGATTTTTAGGCTCAAATTCTTTGATTAGAATTTTATTTTTGATTCTAGGGACTTAAGGGGAGCCGGAAAGGGTATTTTTTAATTTTTTTTTCAAAAAAATTTTATGTGTTTTTTTGGTAGTCCAAAGTGTTCCTTTTAAGAAAATATGCAACTTCAAGTAAAAAACACATAAATATGTTAAAACAAATCCAAAACCAGACGTAGTCACACTCGTTTTTCTCACCTATTTGTGTCTGTTTCATATAGTACAAGTTTATAAGTGTCAATACAGTTTTGTTGTGCTGTGTTGGCAATACTGCTTGTTTGTTTTGTATAAGATCAGCTGATATTGGTTGTTGTTTCCATGCTTATGTAGATACATCTTTTTTGTGAAACATTATTGGTTCGTCGGTGAATATTATTGTGTTTAGTGGTGTTTTGTTTTGTGAATTGTACTAGTTGTAGCCATAATGCCTAGAGCAAAGAGTTCTTACAAAACTAAACCTAAATACAAAGGTAATCTGTTCGAAACTAAGGATCATAGGCCTAGGCATCCACCAGATAGGCCTAAGCTTACAAATACATCACCTAGGCCTAAACCAGAATCACATCCACAACCTAGGCCTAGTTTGTCTTCAAAGAAACTTTCGTCATCTAACAGTGAAACCTACCAGGCCTCAGGTAATGGAAATGTTATTTTTGACTTAGGCCTACTCAGTAATTGCATAAAATGCTTTGTAAAGTGTAAATTTTGTGATGGCTTTAAATTTTTACTTTAAAGACAGTTTTCCGAATATTTAGTTTCTTTAAGATAAAGGTACATATATCTCAGAAACCATTTAAGATACAGAGTTGGTTTTTTTTTTTAGTTATACCTTATAATATTACCTATAAATGGATGCTACTTCAATTAGAAAACTTTTCATTAAGGTAATTAAAAAAATTAATGTACGTGTAAAAACATAACATTTTTAAAGCTTTTTTAAAAAAATCTAAAAAATATTAAATATTTGTTGGAACATTATGAAATGGCATGTATAACTTTAGAAGTATATGTATATTGTTGTGTTGTTGTGTAAAAATTTCAACTATATAGCTCTTATACTTTATGAGATAATTGTACCTATATTTGAAGAATTTAACATGTACAGTATACCCCCTTCCGGCTCCCCGGAAGGATTATATAGCTTCAAATTATATAGCTTCAACAACTTTTGATATTAAAAATAAATAAATTATTGGGTCTGCGTCGGACCAGACGGTGGAAGTTATACTTTGATCAACAATAAATGTAATACAATTATTAATTTTCTTTTGCATTGATTATTAGTGTGACTTGATTAGATTTTTACTTTAACTATGTATGTGAATTTTGAGAAAGGTAGTGCTATATTTTTAGTTTTATTATGGTATGTGAGAAAGTTTGTGCAATATTTTTGCATTAATTTTAGTTTGAGTATGTATATGAGTTTGAGAAAGTTAGTGCAATATTTTTCGTAGATTTTTACTTTTAATATGGATAGGTTTGTGAGAAATTTTGTGCTATAGTTTTGCATTGGTTACTAGTTTGAGTCTGAAAACGTTATAAAACAGACAAGCGACTAAGAGAGCGTTCGGGTAGACTCGGCGGGAGTCGTGAACGCTCGGGCGAAATCGTCGATTTATCTCAGTTTTAGCGTGACGTGGTTTCTCGACCAACACCCATCCCAACGAACGCAAAGAAGTATAATTTCAAAAGTACTAAGATTCTTAAAATATGATTTTGTATTTAATCCCATAATACAAATTATTAGTTCACCTTAAAAAATAATGACACAATTCTGAGAGTTTATGAAATTTAGCTTTATTTGGAAAAATGGAGTTCAAGTACACATGACCGCTTTATTAGTTCAAACATTATAATTCACACTTTTCTAACACATTGTATGTATAAGTTGCGTAAGTAGGAACATTGTGTAGAAAATAGAGAATGAATGTGGCGACAAACTATATCTCACAATTACCGAGACATAGTTATTTGACAATATAAACTTGTTGAAATAATAGTACATTGTATGAAAATAATACTATATCCTTGGTAAAATATAGTTATCAGAAAAAAAAATAATAACAAAACTTATCCTGAATATTATTGACTATTATAACTAATATTGGATTGTACATATGTAGTTCTATATATAGCTGCAGCAAACGTAATTATTGTAATTAATTTTAGGCAACCAGCTGTTAACCCACACATCATTCAGTCAAGAATGTAATCCGTGTTAACTTCCTGTTTGAGTAAAGTGGATATAATTAAGCCGGTACAATTTGTATTAAGCCTAGGCTAATTCGAGGAATATCTACATTTAGATAAATAGCTGTTGAATAATTAGATTGATCAATATAACTGTATTATACAATCTATAATTCTAATGTCGTACAAAGGCAGTTGAATTTTTATTCCACTCACATAATATAATTGCAGTGAATATGGGATTTAGTAACCCTGCGAAACCATTTTATTTATCATTATATTGGCTTATAAGATCAATGACAGAGCTAACATTGGATATAAAAGAAGACAACCCAGCACTAATTTTGGTAGACTTACTCAATGTTGTGGAGATGGAAATGATTAAAACTATTCGGCATTTCATGTCGGCATTCAACGTTTAAAGCTATTTTTTGAGATTACGTCTTACACTACTATTTGTTTAATTACACTTTGATTTTGCGTAAGAATGGTGGAGAAAGTTAGCACAATGTCTTTGTACCGTTTATTACACAAATGCATAACCATTTTTTTTAAACACCAATAATTCGATTTTGTTATGACAAACACTATTGATAATCAAAAAACGCCTGCTAAATTTTAGAATCTTCAATTTATATAATTTAGCTTAGAATTAAATGTAAACGTCAGTTCCAGGAGACATGTTTCTAAATAAATTGATATGATCAAAATGAATATAATATATTATTTAATATGAATGCTTTGAATATTTAAGACATCAAATTCCTACAAATGATTAATAAAATACAGCTGAGAAAGTCATTTTGTTGTCGGGCGTACTTTCTACGATTGGTACCAGGAGTGGGTTTCAATAATCAAAGAACCCTGACACACGTCAGTGTACAGCTGCCTTAAGGCGGAAGGTTGCAGTTATTGTGGCAGAAGATATGTTAATTAGTGTCTTACTTTGTAAATGAAGAATTGGAGGGATGACAGAATAACGATGGTAAGCGACAGACGAAGAGGGTGTTAAGGACGCGACGCTTGGGGCAGTTATCCTTGCCAGCACGCTTATTGTAGTTCGTCTAAGCTCTCGTTACCTCTGTAGTGTTTTTAAGAAAAAACATAATTTTTATTAATTGGGAAACAAATTGTACTCATCAACTAACATTTTTGACGTTTCGATAGTAAAGATCTATTAACGTTATCAAGTGATAAAACCTAGAATATGAAACACAAAAATCATTTTTTACATCAGAACTAAAACTAAGATTATATAACAAGAGGTACTAGGCTGTCTAAATAATAAAAATTATTACATAAATAATCAGTAAACTACAGCTCAGCATAATTATATTTTGAAATTACAAATAATTATTACGAACTTTGATATTGACTATTCAAGGTAGACTCACAAACGGTTATCTTGAAAAACTACAACAAACACGTGCTATCCAAATTATAACACCATCTCAATATATTACTGACTGTGTTTGGAAAGTTAATAAAATGGGAAAATACGATGCACAATTAATTATCATTCAGATATAAAACTTTATCTTAGTAAGGAAACACAACGTACTTCTCTTCATAACGGGGGGAAAAAAATCGGGAGTTGCTGTCAATAAATAAAATTAACGATGTTTGAGTAAAACATCAAAAATCTCAAATTTGGCAATGACCATTTATTTTATTTAAAATATTATAAATTAACTCTAAAATCATTTTGACTAACCGAAAGTAAAAAAAAAAAAAAAAAAAAAAAAAAAAAAAAAAGTATTAACTATTCAGTAATATTTTACATAAGTAGCTTTAACAAATTTGAAACATTAAATCGTTTAAGACGGGTGTCCATAGCACTTACTAACAGATAAAATGGCATCCTTAACTGATATCTTTGTTTGCTTTCTATAAAATGGATTTACATATCTCTACAGGACTAATATAATTCATAACATTCGATTAATATAGACGTTTCCCAAAATAGACACCCGCAGATTATCCCTTTTTACTCGGTAATTACCAAAACGATATACCGTGTGCGGCAAAAGTTAATTAACATCTGTAGGCAGGTAAGCGACATTGTTTAACTATCAGTATCGCTGCTTATCTAACCTATGGTGTAGTCAAGGTTTATTCTTTGTTTTGTCAGTCTACCACTGGTGACCGTGAAGACAAGTTGGTGAGTGTATTGTTTATTTTATTCACTTCTATACGTTAATGTTTACAATCATGAATCTTAAACTTTCTCTAGATCAACAAGTTTTTCTTTTACAAACGTGGTGGCAATTTCATCATAATTCTATCGATGTTATTGCAGCATTCTAACAACACTTTCCTGGAGTTCAACCTCCTAGTCGGCAAGCTATTTATGCAACAAAATGTGCAAATCAGTAGTGAAAAGGTGCCAAACGTGTACTGAAAATGAAGGTGGCCACTTTAAGCAGTTTCTGTAACAGGTAAATTTAAATAGTTGCGTTATATTTATCTAAAATACAAGTTATAGCTAAGCTGCATTTTATGTTAACTGACTTTTGCCGCACACTGAATTTCATAAAGAATGGAACAACACATTTTGTTTTATGTAAGGGTTACATTTATTCAAAATGGAAGTTATAAAAACAAAATTGGAACACATATCATACAAATACTTTGAAAATACAACCATACACGCCAACGTATAAATTTACACTAAATCAGGTGACTCGGTTGAGCTTTAGTACACTAAAATAATTCCAGACAATCAACATTAATTTATAGTTAGAAGACTGTTAATGGAAATTTTCTGTGAAAACTCAACATTGATTTTTATATCCGTTTGAACAGTTTTTTTCTTTTTCTTTTTTTCTTTTCTCTAAATTATATATATTTATATATATATATATATATATATATATATATATATATATACAGGTTGATCTAAAAGAATGGGACCTTTTCGTATTTTAAAAAAATCTTTGATTTACGCTTGTTTGATATATGCATGTTTTATTAGTATCTATTAATATAAGATCAGTTTCTAAAACAGCTATCATGAATCCATTCATTTGGAACTTATCAACATTTGTTTAGGTAAGAGAAAATGACTAAAATTTGGAAAACCCAAACTAAGCCAAAAGTTCTAGGACCAATTTAGACAGGATTGGTGTTGCTTCTCTCTTAAAAAGCTATCAAATTAATTTATTGTCAGCCTTTCAAAGGTTTGTAGCTATTTCGTATCAACTTTTATTAGACTTAAAATAAGTGTTGTACATAAATTTAGTGGAGTCCATGAAAGTTTATCATTGTTACGTATTTAATTAATTGAGTTTTTATTAAACTTTGAAGATCCCCCCCTTGGCATAGGAGGGTTGATTTTTTTTAAAGCAGGTTCTATTTATCCAAGGACATTCCCAAATTGTACTTTTCTATTTCAATCCGTTCAATAATAACGGAAGAGGTCCCATTATTTTTGAACAATCAGGTATTTATATATATGATGTCCTATAAAATTATCATTAAAGTATCTGACAATTTAAAATAAATAAAAATAGCTTATTTATATTAATTATCTAATGCTTATTATTAATGTATTCATTATCTAGCAAAATCATTTTTCTTGAAGACTTTTCAATGAAATTTATTTCTTAAGATTATTTTAAAGAGTAGATGTTAAAAGAAGACAAAACTATCCATAAGATTTATATCATCCTCAATGTAGACATATCTATATAAACTAACAGCGGATGTAAAAACAAGTAGAAAATAGAAATAACAACCACATTCTGGATGTGAACATGAAAGTAAATAAGAGGGGTAAAAACTATAAGACTGTAAATCACTGCTTTAAAAAATGCTTCACTGAGAAGTAATAGTTATAAATGTCTGTGTAACACTACTACAACATCCCCTTTATTTCGGTCTCGACACAAACACCGACTGCAGACCAACGGAGGCATAAGTATAAAACCAAAAACACATGTTTTGTTATTAGTTGTGTCTGTATGCACTTTTGACGGTGTTCAGTTTTTATTAATTTGTGGTAAAGGTCTTCAGTTTATCAAGCAAGATGGGAGTAAGAAGGAAGGAAGGTGGTAAAATCAACAGTAATTATGTGGAGTGTTTGGGATTTCTAATATAAACTTTCTCGCTATTGTATTTATCCCATGACAACACAGGTAGTAGAGACGATTAAATGTTCACCAATTGTATTTGAAGACTAGGACATCCCTGTATTTATTCTTTTAATCAGAAAAATCTATCGCTAAATTTTAAATAGATGATAGATTTTCATTTTTTTTTAAATCACCCGTGCCTCGTACAACATCCTTCACTCGCTAACATTTTGCAGCTTTCAAACATAAATCTGCTGATGCAAAAACGTGATTTTAAAGATGAATATAAAAGAGCTATAACTAAGCAACAAAATTATACGTAAATCTCCAATTTAGAAAAATCGTCAATAATAGCTTATATAGTCGGAATTGATTTTAGTCAAATATAGCAAGTAATTAGGTTAAAAATGACATAACATAACTGGTGAAAAATACTGCACAAACCTTTTCACATTCGAAATAGTTTACTAACCTAACAAAACTATTCGTCGCCTACAATTTCAGTTCGGTAGTTGAGGTAATATAGTAAAAATGAACAATAACAGTAAACTTAAGGTTTTAGAGATTATTTAAAACCATATCCATACATTTAAATAAGATATAAACTCGCTTCACTTGAATAAAACATGTTTTAAGGAAATATATAAAATTAAATCAAGTTTAAATGACGGTATTCAAGGTAAGTTATAGTTTGTTTTTTCTTATTATGTATTTTTTAAAGGCAATATTCTATTATTTGTAATTTGTACCAGTTTTCAGCGTCATTAATTTTCATATTTCAACAAAATGTTAATTAAATCAATTTAAATAAATTAAGTCTTTTATAACAGCTCCAAGGCTTTTTTTGTAACACGAATATGGAGATCAATATGATTAGTTTGGGGACGAAGAGCCCGTTTTGAGAATATCGGATTTTTGTGCTTGTTTATAAAATAAAATACGTGCTAATTTTGAGTTATCGAACAAATGAAAATAACTATCCAAATATATTACAGATATCGGATCACGTGTTTGGGCTGTAGAGCACTACACATGCTATATAAGCCAAATAGTATGTACGTTGACAAACTGGTTAGTGATCATAATTTTGTTATATCTGGAATTTTGTTTGATTTCATTCCATAACTTTAAAAAAAAAACTTAAAACTACAATTTTCTCAAAATTAGCTGTAACGATTTTTATCAATCATCTAAGAACATTAACAAAACGCATTGGTAGCCATCCCTCCAAAAATACCGATTCGTATGGTGTAGGTAAAAACAAAACAAAAATCTGAAATGAAACCAAGAAATGAAAGACGTGCTTTCTTCAAAACTGCTCTACCAATTTCGATACCATGTTTTATTGAAATCAAAAAAATAGTAACTAAAAAGCCGCGAACAACATCGCAAGTAAATCATTTTACAGTACATAAATAATTGGAAAAATAAAAAATTATCCTTGACCCCTGTCAATAAAAGCTTCTTTTTAATCAAATTGGATTTATGTTGATAACGCATTTATAACACGAGCGAAGTAAACTTATCACCTACTTACGAATAACTTATACATATTATTCATGTTTCACTTGTTGACGTACAACTATCGAGCTGATATTTTTAGTAAAGAATAGTTTTGGGGAAGGGTTAGTAACTACGTTTGTGCAATAATTTTACATATTTTATTTAGTTTTACAACCCAAATAATATTAGTTTATCATGTTTACTTTAGACCAGGATCGAGCATCGTCCATTTAATGATGATTCAACGTTCACTTAATATTCTGATACTACAATATTTTATGCTTGAAGTAACAGAGCGTTGTGTGCCTAGACCTGCTAAACAGCTGTTCATTTAAACATATGGGGTTTCAGAAATTTGATTCCCTACCAATAGTTACCTCACAATCCAGTGTAAACATGATATATATATATATATATATATATATATATATATATATATATATATATATATATATATATATATATATATATATATATATATATATTAAACACCAGTATATTTAAACGGTCCTTTAATTCCATATTCTTAATTTGATTTAAGGAATATGGGTCTATTTGACAATTGGAATTAAATATATTACAACTTAGTAGTATTAGTTTACAAGCACTGGTAAATCAAATGATTACCTTCACAATCTGTTCTTCAAATGTCATGAAGTTCATTCAGAACGTCTTCAAATTGATTAGTTGTATTATGTAAGAACTAACTGCTATGTTTGACATGATCGTGATTACTCGTTATCATTGCTCATAATTAATTATGAATGCAAGTTGGAAGAACAGTTTGACTGACAGTGGAAAGAGGGAAGAAGAGATCTCACTCAGAGATACAGACATCACTTAACCTCGTTTAGTTTCTTAAGAAAAGAAACAAAAACGCTAAGGGATTCATAAATAAACAGTTGCATTAAGTAAACAAAAACTCACGTCTGACACGTGTACCGTCGGTTAATTTCCATAGATTGTTAATTTAGTTTAGATCATCAATAAATTACCTTACAAAGCAAAATAAATATTTACGTAATAGTTAAATATTTAAAGCAGAGAGCTGTGAATTTTCAAACATCACACACCCCTCACCTTCAAATTCATTTTAACCCGCCAACAGCAATTGATTTCATTTTGTTAACCTTTCAGATAATTCGGTAAATAATCAAACACATTATGTAAAATCACTAGTCCTATTCATTTTTTATCGTTGACATTTCCTTTACAAACATTAAACAAAATTCAATAATTTACTAGAACGCCTATTCCGTTTCGAAACAAAGATTTTCAGTCAATCGGAGCAGTGTTAAACATTATTTTATGACCACATCTTAAATAATGTTAACTCTTGGATATTACTCTGTACAAAAGTTTTAAAAGTGTAAATCAATTGGTATTCTAATTCCTTTAGAAAATGACAAAAAGGACAGACAGAATGCAGACTAAACGATATCATTTCAAATATGATATAAATGTTTTCTGAAAAGCTCAAAACAACACACAAATTGTTAAAATAGTATAGTAAGATTTTTACACGGTACATGTTTATATTTTCAATGCAATTTAAAAACTAAAATGTAAATATATACACTAACAATATATAATTACTAAAACAAACAAAAATTAAGTAGTTTTCATAATTAAAATGGAAAATAGATAAAAAAGAAACACTTAAAAATATTTTTAGATTGACTGTCCTTTATTTTATATTAGTAATTTTATACAATGGATATGTAACTAATATACAACTGAAAGTTTTGGTGTTACGACAATAAACTAAAATAAAAAAATTAATACTACAACTTTTATTGTTTATTTTGGTTTTTGATCTTAACGTCTTTAGCCTACTTTATGTTTATCAGGTTAATACAATAGAATAACCCATCGCCATCAACTGGGCTCGAATCTGATCAACCTTTGACGACTCGTAGGAAGAAACTGTGGTAAGTTAGACGCTGTGTCTCTACCAAATATGCCACGCCGCTCCCCAAAACTACTTTACAGCTATCCGAAAACCTAGTTCAATTTTTCTAATTGGGTACCATTATTCCATGTGGTATATCATTTTAACAAGAAACTACTTTTTACTGAACATAATGGTAAAACAATTTTTAGACCCCCCTAAATTGTTAAAACTTAATGTCCGTTTCTCTTAAGCCGATAAGCTGATAAGCCTAGTGTAAAACCAGTAACTTCAGAGCTGTGAACAACGCTAATAGCCAATTTTCAGTATTGTGATCAGAAAGAATTTGTCCTATATGAGAATCATTTTTTATATGACAAGTATACCCCTAAGTGTTGAAAAACTGTTAGAATAATTATTTCTTTACAGGTTAACAAAGAATTGCAGCCTTTGACGACTCACAAGAAGAAACTGTGGTTAAGTTAGACGTTGTGTATATACCAAATTAGCCCCGCCGCTAGATGCATACAATCTGGTAGTTGGGGAGCACATAACTCCCTAAAGTTTTAGTTTATTTCATTAATAATACGTTTCTATTGTTTATTTATTGCTTTATAATTTTAATTTATTGCTTATTAAGCTTTTTATTATTGATTTAATTTTTTTCGAGTGTTCAATGTTAAATTTTTATTTTGAATAAAAATGTGAATAATTTTATTTGTGAATATTACATCATTGATTTCATTGCAAGCCAAAGAATAGCCGACAAATAGGGAAAAACATTTAAAAAATAATGTATAACAACTACATGGATTTTTTACGGTTGCAAGAAACTGCTGGTCATTTTAGTAATATTAATGATAGTCAGACGTTAGCTATTTATATTATTTTCTGTGGAGAAATTTAAAAGCATTTGTGATTTAACGGAAGTTGCAGGCCTCAGAGATCTGCGCCGCATTAAAAGCAAGCTACTGTACGTGTTTTAAGCGGGAACAAAATTCTTTGTTGAGACGATTATTTACGTCGTTTAGAATAATTGTTATAAGAAGTACATTTTTGACATCCAGTGATGGAACAATAATCTATGTTCTGTTTTATAAACTTTGTTTTATAAAATCTTTTGTTTCATAACAATGAAGTAATGATTTCAATTGAAAATGTATTTTAATAGTTAATTATGTGTTATTATGATTTTTACATAGATATTAAGTTGACTATTGAGTATTAGATAACAAGAAAGATTCTTACATGCTGTACTAATTGTTAAGATTTAAATTGTTAAAAATAAGTCTATATTCCTTTCATTTACAATAATAAGAAAAATTTAAATTGATATTAATTAATTAATAAATTTAAAAAAAGTTTTCTCCATGGAATTTTTATTGTAAGTACAACAAACAGGTTTTCCTGTATTTGGCATTAAACATTTTTACTGATGAGCCATTTTGTAACGGTTAATGAAATACTATAGCATTTTATAAATAATGGAAACTAATAGTATGGAACGTTCTAGTGATCTTTTTACAAACAATAACGGACCCAAGCTTATTTCGTTTTAAGTTTTTGACGATAACTTATATTTTTGAAATTAAAAAATATATAAAAACACCGTTTTTTTAACAATAAAAATTATAAATAATTTGTCACTTTATTATAAATCTTTTATATTTTTTGTAAAATTTACGGTTTCAGAGATATTTGACAAAACATTTTAAACAGTTATCATTATGAACATGTAAATAGTAAAGATTTGGATCTTGGTATACTGATAAAAAATAGCATAAATAATGCGTATACCAAATTTAAATTTATAATCCTTATAATTTCTATAGATGTCATTCAAGAAAAAAACACAAAATGGCTGACAGACGGAAAACGAAACTTTTACGGACCTATGTTCATATGAACAATTTTCCTTTTTTTAGGTTCCCTAACATCTCGTGAAGTTGAGCCAATATATTGAGTTGAGTGAATTTTGATTAACATTATAATGTATAGATAATTTAACAATAAACGTTGAAACTGAAATATTGGTATCTGAATTATAGCAGCTAGTAGTTAATAAGAAATCCATATCGCTTTACTAATTCAAATAATTGTTTTAAAAATATAATAAATTTGAATTTCATTATTGTTGATATATTATTTGATAAAAGTGTATGAAATACATTTATAATCATAGTGAAATCTCATATGACGGATTAAAGAAATAGTATATGATGTTTAGGGATGAAAGCCATTAATAATTTATTTGTTAATTTTAATCGGAATTCTACATGCAGATTTAAGAAAAAAGAAAAAAAGGGGTTAATTTATAGACACTATGTACATACATATTGAATGAAAAATATTTTTATTAAAAAATAACATCATTTAATGATGCAAATAAATAAAAGAACGTTTTAATCATTTAAATATATTGTACGATACAATTTATATAAAATTTTCTGCGCTTGGAGTTACACCGAAAAATAAAAATAAAATAATGTGTTTTTTCAGGGCAAGTTGTATATAATGTTGATAATGTTTTTGTAAAGGTTTTTAATTTCCGTTCTGAGCTGCAGAGCAATTCGGTTCAGTATCTGATCCGCTATCGCTGGCAACATTTTGTAATAAAACACGACATTCCATATTACGCCAAGCTATCCTGGCGATAAGAACTGCGCAAAGTAGTTCCAACCGGCATATTTAACTGTAGTAACTAAGCCTTCTGGAGTGAATTACAGAGCACGTCATTACGGCTGGTTCCTTCAGTCTGTGAATAGAAAATGTTTAACTTGTAAATACGTAAAATGTATGGATTCCTCGTGACATTCAAAACGTAGAAAACATCAAAATTTATAATTCTGTGTACATAGGACTATATAAGTTAATATAACGAAACCAGAGGTATTCAGGAACTATTTATATGACTGAGCTTTCAAGTGTTAATTGTAAAATTGAGTAGTTATGCCAAATAATTATCTAGTATAGTTAGTTTTGCTTATTGTAAAAAAAACTGTTTTTGTTTTCACTTAGTAATTTGTATATCATAAGGAGGAAAAGTAAATATTTGAAGGTTCGTCTTTATTTACGGAATTTAGATTTCCATTGCGAAATATTTAAGGTTTGCTGAAAAAAAAATCATAGGGGAGGTTTTACAAATTTAAACTTTGTAGTGTACAACTAAATCATTCATTGACAAATTTTAAAATACGTTATAAACCAATGTAGTACCACCTTTTGCTGTGGTAGTATATTTAGGCTCCAGAGAATAACGTCCGGATATCCATCAACTTGAATTTATTCATTTGTGTTGAATAAGGCAAGTGTGCACCGAAACGATTACACGTTATTATTATTATTATTATTATTATTATTATTAATTTCAAATGTCTCAAGTAAATTTTGAAAACCGTGAACATAAGACGTTAACTAATAATATATAAATACGCTGACAATTCACTATTATTGAATTTTTATTACAACTTAAGGGATACAAATATAAACAATATTAAAATATATTACTTATGTACAATATATTTACATTATTATTATTGAATTCCGTTATATAAAATATTGTAATGTTACATACATTTTTATATTCATAAACATATAATATACGTATTTATAATTTGTGTCTATTATACATGTGAATTTATATATATGTATAACGATATTGTCAGTGTAATAACTATACATCTTGAATGAAAAGTTAAAGAATAGTGAACAGCAATTTATTTCAAGGTTTGTATTTATTATTATTATTATTAAACAGTTAGTTGCCTAAAATAAACAGTAAGTACAGTACAATATATAATTTTAACATTGTAGCCCATGAAATATTTAACGATATAAATTCAATTAACGTTTTGGTAACTCTACTAATCCAACAGTTAGTAAACATACCAAAAAGTTAATTGAAAATATATTTGTAATTATAATATGTTTTCATTTTGCTATGCAAACGGTTGAAATAAACCGAACAAAAGTTTCCGGTCAATAGTCGCTGAAGAATCACTTTTTAAATTAATTATTTGACATTTATTTGTCATAACTTCATCCCACGATTAAAAGCAAAAGTTATATCACGACAGTTTTCTTATAAAAAATGTAATATTAACTTCGAAAAACACAATAAAAAAGCTAAAAGTATCATATATTAGAATTATTGTTTAAAAGTGTCATATCTTTCTATTTTAAATATGCAGAATCTGTAAATCTGACTAGTTAAATAACAGAAACCAATTTAGCTTTTAGTATGTATGTCTGTATATAGATATTTTGTAAGAAAAACTAAAAACCTTATTTTGAACAACAATAACTGTTGATTCCACTCAAATTACAATTTTAAATAAAATAAATAACAGCAAATGTATTAAAAAAAGTACATATCTGTTCATCCAATAGAATGTATAAAGAACCTAATGAATTAAATTTAATAAAATTAGTTGACAAGGAAGAAAAGTTATTATGATATGCGGAATAATTATACTAATAAAAGGAAGATCTAAACAATAAATAATAAATATAATATTTAAAACCATAATAAAAATTAAACAATAACTACTAACACCAGTAATAAAATAAATTACACTTTCAATCTTACAAATGCATTTTTCTCAATGACCAACACTCTCCTAATTATAAAGTTGCAAAACTGGTGCCAAAGATATGCAGATCATATTTTACAAAATTCTCCAAGCGTTAGATCTGGCACAGTATACTGTTTAATTCTAAGTTCACAGAATGTTCCCAATTATTTTCTAGAGTTTGTTCCGGTGGGAATGAGAAACTTGATTCGCTCCAACGACATTTCAGGTATTAAAGGTAGTATTCACTCCAGTATTCGTTTTGACCTCTAGTGTCTCCAGCTGCAGCAGTGCAGTTGCTGTCTAAGAAGACACATGTCGTATCCAAAGGTGATTCCAACTAGGCGGACCAATCTGATTGGCTCTCTTTGAAGATTATATTTAATATGGTGTCCTCAAAAGGAAGAAATACTCCTTTAATATTCCTCAAAAGGAAGAAATACACCCGAGGACGCACGTCGGTGGAGAATAAGATTTAAATGGTAGTTGTCTCTGTGAGGTATCTTAAAAAAGGATATACCTGTTGTTAACAATATTGACTATAAAGTTGTTAAGTGTGTTACATTAATAATACCTTAATGCAAATGTTAATTTTACTGCTAGTAGATTAGGCTAAAAATATATTTTAAAAGTAAAAAAATAAAGGCTAAACTTTCTTTTTAAGAATCTATGAAACTCAAGTTTACCGAAGATTAAATTTTTAAAGTGAAAATGTGAAAGTGTCGATAAATCGGGTGGTAAAGTAAACAGTAACTGTGGATTATAAAAGCAAAACATCAACAGTTTTCATATGTATATTTATAAAATTAACATCGCATGATTAACTTAGTAGAGTGTTCTATACATTTCATTTTTCCTTTAAGGTACAGAATCGTTATTTTGGTGGGTAAATTCAGAGTTTTATATTTTCAGGTATTTATATTGCAAAAACAAAAAAAAAAATTCCAGCAAATAATGCTTGTTTTACACATAAACTTTGGCAGGGTGATAGATTTATATCCAAACATTTATAAGCTACTGATGTTTTGTTTTCATAAAGTACAGTTACTTTTTCCTTTACAAGTATTTACAAAAATTGCCAATTTATTAATTTTAATGCAGATAACTATACGAAAATGAGCCATTTTTTTTCGAAAAATAGTGTTGTTTTAAAGCATTTATGAAATTTTAACAAAATGAAGAAATATACTTATTGTTATGAATAATAATGAAAACTAATATTCAATTATTAATTAATTATATTATTATCGGATTGGATTAGTCGAGTTTTCCTCAATCATAACATGGTCAATTTTTATCATAAAGGTACAAAATATTAAAGACTAAAAATAAAAGTAATTAAATTATTTAAAGCAAGAATTGTTTGAATTTGTGTATAACGTATAGTTATCGAGTTACTCTAATAACAATCAAATCTCGTGTCCGTCTTCGGGAAGTTTCAGCACCAGTTGTCTATAACACATTTTAGTATATTTCATAATTTAAGAAATTTGAGATATTTTTCTGCTTAAATTTTTTCTTTCCTTTTTTTAAGAGATATTTACGTGTATTTTTACTGTACTAGGCTGGATTTTAAGATATTGGTAACAAACAATATAATATTTGTATACATTTTGAAGTCCTGTCAGTTACGGACTACTCTAATTATAAAGTATTTATTTTAGAAACATTAACGAACCTAAATATATAATTTAATGTGTGGATACAAAATATCGTTTGTGATGCATACCTTAGTTGTTACATTAATATTTATGCCTCTAGATCGCTAGGATGTACTGGCGTACACTGCTTGTACCGCAGTAATTGGGGTTTTGCATGATATCGCTATGAATATATAAATAAATGACTAGCCCTAATAGCGTTAAGATTTATAGTCTATGCTATGTCACAGGCATCTATATTACTGCAGAACATTTGAATTTTATTCACAATATAAAATATAAACAATTAATTGTTAGTTTAGAAACAATGCTATGACTTTTTTGATAAAAGGTGCTTACAATATGGGTTTTTATAAATGAAATGTATCAGTTTGCTTTAACTAAATAGTTTAGTTTATGGAAAGACATTCAGTAACAAATATTTATTAGAATTTACAGTAGATTTTAAAGACATGTTAACAATAAAACTAATAAGTATAATAATAGATAAGATGTCTTAAAATTATTCTTAATCAGAAAAACCTTTTTAACCTGTTTTCTAATAAAACAGATTAGAAGTTATTTCGAGAAACACCCTTTAACCAAAGCATAAACTGAGTGTTACAACTGAATTTGGATATACTAGTATAATCCCTAAGTAAGTAAAAGTAAGGTCTCTGAAACGTTAAAACGGAGAGAAACTGTTAGTGCGGCTGTTGGCAACACTGTTGTTATTGGTGTTTCCATCACAACCAAGCAAGCACTTACGCGCATCACCGGGACGTTTAGTCTTGGCTTGGTAGCAATGGCAGCCTTAAGAATGGAGCCCTGGTTAGACGCTACCACCAAGTACGGTGATTGAATTCATCACCAATTGACAAAAGGGTGTAGAGAGTCGTGCATGGATGTCAAAAATGTTTGCAAGTGGTGTAGAGAGTTTACAGCTGGTCGTACTGAAATTCACAACGGAGAAAGGAGAGAGAGATCATCAATTTCACTCGAGATAGTCGCAAAGGTTGAGGCAACCATGCCTGAAGATCGACGGATCACTCTGGCTTTTGGTTCCTGAGGTTTCCAGAAGCATCATTCTCAGGATTTTAACGGAAACGTTGAAGTATCTGAAGGCGAGCGCATGATGAGTATCACGAATGCTGATAAAAAAAATCACAAACGGCAACGAGTTGCTTCTTCCCGCGAACTTCTTCTCAACTATACTAATGAAAAGGACAACATTTTGGACTCGATTGTCACGAGTGACAAACCTGGGCATTTCACTTTGCACCTGAGACTAAACAACAATCACGCGAGTGGCGGCATCTTTCTTCATTTAAACTGCAAAAATAAAAATACACGGTCTGCCATTAACATCATGCAACTGTGTTTAGGGATCGAAACACTTGCAGGTATTGTTGGTGGAATCTATTTCAGCAGGGACCACAATAAACGATGACAGGTACTGCAAAACACTGGAAAAATTGAGACGGGCAATTCAGAACCAGATAAGAGGAATGTTGAGGAAGGGCGTAAACGTTTTCCACGACAACGCTCCCCCACACTCGTCCGTCAAATCGTCGCACTCCAACAACAGTTTAAATGGAACATCATCACACACCCACCCTATAATCCGGACTTGGCACCCCAGTGACTACCACCTGTTCCTTAAGTTGAAACAACACATGGCCAGAAGGCGATTCAGCTCCGACGACGAGGTGAAAGATGAGGTTCAACGGTTTTCTCAAGGTCATGGGATGGAGCAGGTAATGGCATGGACATATAAAAACTGCCACAGCGTCTCCAAAAAGGCATCGACCGAAGTGGCGATTATGTAGAAAAATAGACAAATATTCATCCTTTAAAATTATGTAAATATTATAGAAAGTAAACGGATTTTTGTATTTCTAAAAAAATAATAGGAAACCTTAATATTATATTTAATTATAATTAATTGTGACAATCAAAACTGATTTGAAAATATACAAACGTCACCCCCGTTCAATTTTTTTTTTGTTTTTTTTAGTTATAGACCATTAGGTAAATATTACCACGAGTAAAAAGACATTAAATTATATGAAATTTATAGAATCATTTATTGAAACCAAGGACACAAGCAAATAGTTTGCATAAAATATATTTAAAAAAAAAACTAAATAAACTCATATACAATCAACTTATAAACATTATATAAACAAAAAATTGAGACTAGTCCAATTATTATATTTTGTGAGACAATAACCCATTGTCATGGAATTAACGTATTTTAACTTAGACATTTGTGAGCAAACACATGCAGCCTATGTTGAACACATGATATTACTTTTTCATAAAACAATATGCACAACAGGTATTCACGCTACAGGTAAAATTCTTAGGTGGTTTGCACCTAATTTATTTTTGAGCTAGTATAGATTTTCAGAAAGGTGGTAACTTTTCTGTTAGCCAACTTTGTATTACAACTTTACACCAGGAACAAAAATTACCTCAACTGAGATCGTACGGGTTGAACTTTTTTGTGATTAATGACTTTACCTTATACTCTTTAAACAAATTAAGTAATGAATACAAGGGAAAAAGCAAAGCCATCCACTGAGCTCGAACGTAAATTATCTTTAATGGTTCACTAGTCCGAACTACAGAATTCGAATACGCCACTCACCTCAAAACTGAAAAGTGGAGGGGGGACTATAACTAATTTACCTGCGATTTTCCCCTTTAGAAGAAGCTATTGATAAATGAAATTGACAAATAACATGATTTATTTTCAATTAAATGTTTATTTTTTTGTATTGATTTATTTATTATACCAGTGAACTCCTTAAGTGTTCAGGTTATTATCTACTTAAATTTAAAATCATCAAATGTCTGTACAGTTAGAATATTAAAAGCTATTTTTTCTTTCAAACAAACTTCGTGTTCGATTAATGGAGGGGGGTGTTATTTAAAAAAGACGTAAATATATATATATATATATATATATATATATATATATATATATATATTTGTAAAATTTCCCTCTCTAGCACATTTGTTTTTTCGATTTATTGAATATAAACCGAAATTCGGCAAATATTTTAGATTTTTTAGGGGTCGCCGTTACCTAACAGCTGCATTTTTATCATATTCTACACTAAAGAACTCGCCCCCCCCCCTAATTTGTTGGCAATGAAATTAATGTAGGCTTACTGTGAAAATTAACTTGTTTTTGCATTGTCTGTATTCGAAAGTAAACATGGATATTGGATTATAAGTTTCCATTGAAATATTAATTATTAAATGAAGTTAAGTTTTCTAACTTGATTGTATTCTCTCTTTTACATATTCAAATTCGATGTACAATCATTCAATTAATAAGTACACTAAAGTAATTATTTTAGTTTATATTCAGTTTAAGTACATTTAAACCACATAAATACTATAATTTACAAAATAGAGCTTTAATTCAGGTACTATACGGTGGTAATACCAAACAATGAAACATGTAATGAATATTATAATACAAAGGCAGAACTGACCCTTCATGTGACGTCAAACAAATCCTTGCCAAAACAAACCATCTCTAGTTTCAATAATACATGCTGTCAATAAATGTAACACACACAATAGCACGGATCAAAAACACACCTGAATTTAAAAAAAATTATAAAAAAATTACTTTCCTTGATAAAATCTGATATTTATGAATTTATTATTTATTGTTTATAATAAATATTTAAATGATGTTAGATTCATTGCACATGAATATTGTTTAATTTAAACGTTTATACAATAAATATCACAAAATAAAATAAACCAATCAATTTTCTATAAGATGGTAACCATACGACGTAATAATCTGTAAGTCTTATCTCTTGTATTTTAGTTACACAGAGGTTTGTATACCTGTAAAAATTGAAGATAATGACTTAGCCATTGAAACGTCGCGTTTCTTGTTATCAATAACAAGTTTTGTTGTGGAAAATAGAGTATTATTATTTTATCATTTGGTGACTGAAGTTTCCATAAATTACAAGTTAAATTCTGTTACTTAAAATTCTGAACCTATTAAATATTGTTAAATTGTACATAGATTATGTAATCGTACAAATATTGAGTACGTTTCCAAATAAAATCTTCCCGGGGGGGAGGTACATTATCAAAGTGTAATTAATACTAAAATACATAATAGGGTATTAATGTTTAAAGCAAAACACTACATTAAGATATGTTGTTTACAAAAGGTCAATTGGTTATGAGAAAGTTGAATTAACTGTCTGTCTACTTTGTTTTGATAAATTCTACATTATAAAAAGCTACTTGTGTTGGAGGAAGGGTGGAGATATTTCACAACTCTAAAACCATTTCTTATATCACAATAGAGATTTGTTAGCGTCATAACTAAAGGAGGTAAAATCGAGCTTCATTTCCTCAACTTCAGGATCTGAGCATACCGACACTAAGATCTATGTTTATTTATGAAGTATTGAAACTGTTTTATAGGAAGTGTGGAATTGAGGACAAGTGGCTTAAGGATAGATTGAAAACTTATTGTCATTCTACAAGTTAACCTGGTAGTTTTTTTGCAAAAACTGTATAAGAATCTGACGTCTACGGTGTATGGCTAACTTCGCATTATATTAAACAATTTCAAAATATACAATAATAATAAAAATAAATTATTTTTAATTTAAATAATTTTTATTAGCTCAAATAGAGACAATTTACTATAATATGAATTTATTTATTGGTTTTTAAATACAGTCAAATAGACTTTTTTACAGGGAATGTGTATAATTTTGTATATACATTATGAGTGTTTTCTAATAATATCCGAGTTTATCTAGTGATAAAATTATGAATCCCAAATGCGCAAATATATTTTTGTAATTAAGTAAAAAAAAAAAGTGTCTAGAAACGATATAAATATGAGTAAAACTTTCAAATTTCACTTACCTAAATACCAAAACCTATTTTAAGAAAACACTAAAAAACTCCCGTTCTAAAGATGAGAAAACAAAACACGAATGTCATTTTGAACTATTGAATGACTGAAGATAGTCGCAACCTATTTAACTAAAAGTTATCAGAATTGTACATATGTTCTGTATGACCAAACTTAATGTGACAATTATCAAGTACATTTGATAAATACATAAGTTACAGGATAATACTGTAAGGCATTGAAAGTATGATAGACAGACTCCATTCCAAAAATATGTCTTTTTAATCAGGAAATCTGAAAGTTGGATAACATCTCGTTAAACGAAACATTATTTATGGCATTTCAGAAAACTTTCTGTAATAAAAAAACTTTGATCCTCAATTGTTCAAAATTCAAATTGAACTAAATCCTTTTGTTATTATTTGACATGGAGATCGTAGTTATATAGAGCAGCTCTCATCAACAGCTTAGCAGATGGATTAAAATGAACGTCATTGAAACTGCACTTATTGGTTGTACTGGACAATGTACGTCGGGAATCCTGTTTGTTTTAAAGCTTTTGGGATCATTTTAATCCGCATTTATTTCAAAATCAATAACCTTAAATAAACCCTGAATAATATAAATTTGGGATATCAGGTGAATAATACACCTGTACAATATGTGTAAGTTATTGAGAGAAAGCAATATCTCTAATCAATTGATTTTGGAATAACGGTAGTACTTATATTAAGTGTGATTTCATTTTTGTTTATTTTAATTTAATATTATTTTGAATAATTAAATAAGAGAAAGAACGAAGTAACATTAAGAAAAATTCTAGCATTTGACTGGTCGGAATATGTATTTATTTTTATTTCTTAAAGTTATTTTCAAACACCAAGTTCTAAAATAAAACCCGTTAAGTTGACGAATTCTTCGACGAAATTGACAAAGTCGGAGTGATTATTAGCTGTAGGAAACCTGGCTCGGGGTATATTAGTTGGAGTTAGATGGAGCGGAGAACATCATTTCAAGCAAGTCGCCGCTGATGAAGACACGCACTGTTAATATGAGATAACACAGCAGACAGATATTTGATAAGACTTTGGCAGCTCCTACTATTCAGACAAACAGAACTTTTGTACTATAGTTTGTCATTCTATTTATATCATCACTACATTTAGTGTGTGTACTCCTTTTGAGATAAAACTTTAGACTGTCACGTCTTGCAAATTATATTATAAACTGTGCTACGTTTTGTATTTTCAAATTGTAATGAAGAGAACTTTAGTCTTGTAATAAAATATTTATTTTAAATTACTATTTACAAACATTTACATTTTATATACTGAATAGAAATTAAATATGCAGTTTTCTAACGATAAAATATTTATGAATCATTTAGCCTAATGCTATCATTAACTTTGAATATGAATATGACTAGATATTTATTTAACACGTGAATCAATTTTTTTACAGAATTAGTTTTATTTTCAATAATGTTTTCAACTACTTTGAATATGAATATAAATGACTAGATATGAAAATGCATTAACTATGAAATAATCAATAAAAGTTGTATGATCAGTTATTTAAAGTATTTTAGGCGTGTGGTTTTATTATGATTTATAAAATAACGAAGCCAAAATTCAAATATGTATTTAAGTAATCGATCGAACAACATCAGTGAAACATCAAACATTCACTTGCTTTACTATGCAACTGTTTAAAAACAGCAGGTTTTTGAAAAAAAAAATTGGTTTATTTATAGGTACACCATTGGGACACCATCAATTTTTGTTTTTCAGGACATTTATTTCATAGTATTTAATATCCACATGCATGTACATAGCAATAATATTATGACAAATATATAGAAATTAAACAGCATTAAACAAAAATGAAAAATAATAATCAGATTAAATAAATTTCGTAGATTAAATGAAAATAAAAAACTAAGCACATGCTAACTGTAAATTACCTTAAGGTTAAGTTATTGAGAGGTTGTAGTTACGAAAAACGAGAAAAAAATTAAAAGCGATATCTCTAAAATATCATAAAGACCTACAGAAACTTAACTAAAAGTTAATTTACTAATATTTATAGTGAATTTCCTTGCTGCGAGCAACTCTTGTGGAAACTTTAATTATCAAATGAAAGACGATACACAAATTTGAATAACAAATTATTTATTTGAAAACAGACAACGTTTCAATAACTAAATCACCATCTTCAGTTTTACATTTTTTTTTTTATTTTTTTTTTTATTTTGACATACTAGAATATTACAATCTTAAGCTACTGCTTAAATAATTCAGTTTTACATGTACACAAAGTTTGGGTACAAGAGTGGTATGCGTTATTGTAATTAGGATAGCGGTCTTTCATTCTGAGGTAGTTCTTTTATATTATCTTGAATTCAATTAAATTGTTGCAGAAAAAAATTATACAGGTGATTTTGAAAATTACAACGTAATTAATCCCGAGTATACAAATATACAAATTTTGAATCTAACCTGACACCTCTCCTCCACATCATTAAAAAAGGACCAATGATGAATGCCATTGAAGAATATGAAATTTACAAAGCATTTAAACAATCACCAAACGATATTCTCAATGAAAAGTTATTGTTCCAATCAAACGCATTATTTGAGACGGCAATGAGATATAAATAACTGATATGACCAACCCATAAACTGATAACTTTGGCCTCACCGTGATGCCAGTAGTTCGCGAAACATGAAACCGTGAGCATGTAAGAAAATGTAAAATCAATGTATACCTGTATATATTTGTGTGGGTAGTGTTAATGTTTTGTTATGTCTTTTAACGACCTCTACGGAGTGAAATTACTGAAGATGGAGCTACGACTCCGAAACGCGTCTTTGTAATAAGACAAACACAAAGTCACATGACGGAACTATAAAGGTAATAAAAATAATTTATGACTCATTATATTAATTATTCCCGTTTGTTATTTCCTGTTTGTTGATAGAATCATTAAGGAATTTCTAAGTCATATAGAGTTGCTCCTTTTAAATAATAACGCATTGGGATAACATTTATATAGTATAAGAAATGGGATAAAATATTAATTTAATCCAACCCTTTTAAATCAAATTTAACAATATGTTTGGAATGCTATAGTTTTTAGTTCAATAATTTTATAAATTATTATCAAATTATATTAAATATTAAACAAAGTTGAAACCCATGCGTAAAAACTTATGATACTTGACATGAGAAATAGCGATGATTTGTTTTTTAAAGCTTATGATTCATTATGTATAGTATAGTATGAATATGTGTGCATGTGTGTTATCAGACATATATAAAAAATATCAACGTTTTTATTATTTTTGTTGTCTTGTTATTTAAAGGCGAACAACGTCTCTCGGTCATCACCGCCTTGTAAAATATGAAAGAAAAGAAGTAAAATGTGAACTAGTCTTTACAATTTCCAGTAGCTTCATAGTCGGAAAAGGACAAGTATATATGAATCGGGGATATACCCAAGGTTATACGAACAGAGTCTTGCAAGGGCCCATCGCGATATCCACGGGTGAGCGTGTGAGTAGCTCAGAGTAAGAGCATTATATAGTGTACATACTGTATAACAATGGATATTTTGGCGATAAATAAATCCCGACAATTCTAAAGTAGGGCTAAAATGGAAAACAAATAATTATAATATTAAGAAAGTATTTTGGAATGTTCACAATTTTTGAAATGTTTAAAATGTTGGCAGGAATAAAACACTGGTTTTATATTGTCTTCTTGTAAAAAGGTACAAAAGCACTTCGTTGATATAAAGTTACGAATCCGTCTCCCTACACAATGTTTAGTAGAGATAATATTCGGTGGTATTAATCGATTTATTATAATTATTCATAAAGATATCTAACAAACATTGATTTTGGAATCTTAACATCCATACCTGAACCGTTTCTCTAAATAATGTTGGACCATATATACATTGTTTGTGTATATACAATATCAAATGTTCACTACGGTTCCGACATTGTCGTTTTATTGCATAGGCCTAACCCACAATAGAAGCCTTGTGTTATTTTCTTGTTATTTTGTGTTTCATTTATTCAACTTAAATTAATTCTTTTTAATTTATTACTCTCCATGCAACTAATATATCAGAATACAATAGCGTGTTATGAAAAACAGCTGATATGAAATAAATTAAACAACCTTTATCAGAAGCAGAGGTTTTTAAAGCTAATAAGTTTGGATCTATTATAAACAGCAAAACTAATGTAAAATTATAATCTTAATAATATTAGTTTTCAATAAGCTTGGTAACTCACCCTCGATAACAAACATTGTTGAAAGTTGTGGAAGCGGTACAGGCCTGAACATAATACGTTGTGAAACCTACAATTACCTTTATTTTTTACGAGTGTGTAAATTAAAGTTCAATTGATTAAAAACGGAGATCTAAGATTTAATTTTTATTTTAGAAAGTCAATATTTTGTTTGTAATAGACAATTTATGTAGTTGTAATGTGCATCAAGGCGAAAGCCCTTTCAGTCATCATTGTCTTACAAAAAAGTGAAGGAAATAAAGATCCCTAGTTCTCAATACTCTCTTAGCGTCAGAATTGTAAGAGAACAAAAGTTGGTTAAGAGAGACCTGGTAGGAAAATGAAAAATAGGGATCTAACTTAAGACTGGAAGTGGTAAATCCAGTCAGGTTCCCTCGTAACTTCCACACCCTTACCAATGAATACATATACTATATTATATGTATTCATTGCCCTTACTCACTAAATTGAACCCCTGAGCGCTTAAGTTCGATTAAAGGTCCTCAATATATAAAACAACAAAATTGTGTCTTCTCCATATTACAGTCCCTAGAAAATGGCCACTTAAGATCTTACATCTAACGATCTAAATTATTTTAAATTTTAGTCACAGGTATTTTAATTTGAATTTTGTGGTATATAAGTCACTGTATAAAATTACCTTATTTGGTCTGTGACGTGATTTGAATGTAAATTACGTACAAATAATAACTACGTGAGTATTATAACCGCCGACTCTTTCAATATACTTTAGCTTAACTTGGTATTTTTCTGAACATTCATACAGAAATAAAAGTACTTAATAGTGAAAATTTAAAATGTGTGTTACCTACAAACATTAGTTTGGATGTTTATGAACAAATTTTCGCACAATTATATCTTCATATTTACATGAGAATATATATAGCTGCGTCGATCAGCTTCGTGCTGTAATGCGCACCATTCAATATTGTTCATCTATATACATTTATTCAAAATTGTAATAGACACTACATTTATTATAGTTATATTATAGAACGGTTAAATTATTCCACAACCAAGACTAAAACAGGACATGCTTGTGTTCCCTGTAGTGAACTGTAACTTGTGATATGTAGTGTTTGTTTACAAAATAACGGTCAAAACTGTATCTTATTGGATACGAAATCTACGAGCTTTCTTCGTTTGTTTTACAAAATAAAAACATCTCCAAATATAAAAACAAATATTTAAGTCCTAATACTGTCGTAAAATGTTTTATATTATTATCATTATTAAAATAAATAAAAATATTGTTTCCTATTGATAGAAATGATTTACTTCATGTCTGTATATTGGATGAATAGGTTGAGTTAAATCTAAGTAGAATGTAATTTATTATGTTATAGTCCAATTGAAATATTTCATCACTGAAATTATAAAGTAAGGTCCTGTGATCAATAATAAGAGGGTGGGTCAAATGGACAGTGAAGAAATTGTGACATAACATACAGAAAACGGTTGATAAAAGATGCTATTTAAATTAATCAAGAGATAAGACAAATTTATATCTAGAAGTAAAGAAAATATAACAAAGATTGATTTTTTTTTAAATTGTCATTAAATAAGAGAAGAAACAACTGTTTACAAAATATTGCAAGGATAAAGGTTGGGTTAGGTTAGGTTAGGTTATCGTCTCATTCAATAATAAAAGAAGCAACTGTTTTATAGGCACAGAATATTGCAAGGATAAAGGTATAATATTGTTACAAGAGAAATATATTTTATTGATACTACAACTTTATAAATTAGAGAGTGAAACTGAGATATTCAGTATTTGGAAATAGAGACATAGTTCAAATAATTGTTGAACAATTGGATGTCAACCAATGATATGAAGCTATATAATTTGACTTTTACGGATAAAACAAACTTCCGTAAATCAAAAGAATTTGTAAAAATTAAGTATACGTGGAAGAAAGAACAACATTACAAAAATCACTTAGAGTGTAATATCACTTCAATTGATATAACTAACTAAAATGCATGGTTTGTATATATGTGATTATATGATTCTCTTTGTAAATTACAATATTAATAAATAAAATAATTAAAAATGACAGTGAAGTACAATGTAATAACATTCATTTTTATAGACAAAAATATAGCAATCATATTCTGTACCATATAGTGTACTTCACATAGTGGTTGGGACGTTCATATTAAATATTTTATGTTGCAAGATTGCTTTCTCTGACCGCTATAAAACAAAACAAAAATACATAAAAGTTATATTCTGGATTCCGTCAAAACATAAAGGTTATGATCGTTTACTCAGCAAATACCACATAACATCAAAATAAATGTACATAATATCATTATATAACTTAAAGTAAGATTATTTAAATCAATAAAACAATAATGATAAAATAACAGCTGAAGGAAGTCTTTTAAATAAGAATAACATAAAGTCAACGAGGCTCGTACATGTCAGTGGATGTTATAGTTTTAAAATAACTGTCATAATGTATTGTTCTCCAGATACTAATTCCACATTAAAAACCAACCAACAATCATAAATCCAAGCTGATATTTAAAAAATAATCATTCTTTAAAATGACATTAAATACGTCACTTTGTGAAATCGGGCACACATTCATTGATTTGAATATTTTCACTCAAACACCTCTAAAACACTGATTAGCATAATCATTACATATACTTTATTTTAGAAAATGTAAACGTAATAGAATGTTTAAGACTGACAGTAGAAGTGTATTTGAAAATCTATCTAAAATTCCCGAACAGATATTCTGTAAGACGGACGATTCCTGTAATATTTTAAGTACAATACTATTAATTTCACTAAATACTGAGGCTCGTATCCTGACTCAAATCAGTAACATATACAAAATATATTACAGTGCTTATTGTTATTCAATACTACTATCTCACTTATATGTAGTATAGAAAATGTTATTTGACAGGTTAAACAATTTGACAGTTTGACAGGTTGTCGAGTTTTTGCGATTATGGAAGTTTTAAAGGTACACTTAGTAAAAAAGTAGATTTTGAAATGTATGTCTGTTATTTGTGTAGTGCTGTACAGCCGAAACTTACGTATAAATTTTAATCAGATATTTTAGCCCTACCTCGAGATACAACGATTTTTATTAAATAATAAACAAAACGTATTGGCCGCTGTTTCTCCAGAAATTCAGATTCACGAGTTATCGGTAAAAAACTAAAAGTCACGGCCATAGGAATGATATAAAAGACGTAATGACTCAAGATTGATTTTACTGATTTAGTTCAAATTATATTTAAATGAGTATTTATTATTATTTAATAAATGTGATTATTGGCCGTCGTAAAAATAAATATTACGTTTCAGTAATGATGGGAAAACAAACAAAATCAAAACTAAATTTTTAACTCCTTCATTAAAGATAAATTTTAATTAAACACGATACTTGAAGATATATTTATACGCAAGCGTAGCGGATTATGGCTCTTACAAAGACAGCGTCCATTGGTCTTTTTCTCGTTTTGACTGACAATGACCAAACTAATGTTTATAACGACGAACAGTTTTGTTGGTTAAATGGTATGGGGCGATGGGTGAGTTCGTGCAATGTTTATATGTTAGTTATAATCTAAATATATAGATCTGCGTTGTCATTTAATCGAATTTTGAAAATTAAGTCGTTATGGCAATAAATTTTCAATCGGTTATACAGTTTCAGATACTGAGGATGATAACTTAGCATTCGAAACCTAACATTGAGATATAATTGTTCTGTAAAGGGTGTTGCCTTTATTTATAAACTAATATCGTAGGCAATTGATGAGTAAGTCAGTAAGTTAATTAAAAGTGCACATAACAAGTTGTACAAGAATAAATAAAACAATTACCAGATACAATAATAGTTACTAAAAAGTTTAGGTAATAGTTAAAATAACAGAATGGTCAACATTTTACATGAACTTTGTTTTGAAATCTCACCGCTATCTAAACTTCACTTTGAATGATTGACAGTGTGAGTGTAATTAATATGTTCATAACCTTAATTATACTATCATAATATATGTACAGGGTTATCATAAAATAATGGTGAGATTTCATTATTTCATACTTAGACAATAGAGAAATTTTGTGGTGCTGTATTGGTATCGCTGATAGACTATAACCCAAAAGTTTGTTTAACAGTTGTTGTAACCTCAAAATTAGTTCTTGAATTATTGTGGCTATGTGTTTTGTATTTTCTGGAGTGTTCTGTGTGGAGTATGTTATTATGTTCTCTAATAAAGAAAAAGCAAAGTGTGTTTTGTTGCTGGCTGAATCAAGTCTGTAATTTCAGTGCAATGTGCATTTCGACGCGAATATAGAAAATATCCACCACATGGAAATAATATGGGACGTTGGTTCAAACAATTCGAAGAAAATGGATCAGAAGAAAAAAGCAGATATCATCTGGGAAGCCAAGTGTATCAGACGAAAAAGTTGAACTTATTAGACAATCTGCAATAAGAAGTCAATACCTCGACGAAGCCTAGTGTTAGGTATTCCAAAAACAACAATCCACAAAGTTTTACACAAAAGACTGAAAGTACAAGCATATAAAATCTAACTATTGCAGGAGATGAAACCGGATGATGGTGCAAAACATTTTAAATTTGCTGTTGAATTTTTGAACAAGATTGATGAGAACCAATCATTTTTAGATGATATATTTCTTTCAGACGAAACTACATTCCATATCAATGGGTCTGTTAAGAAACACAATTCACACATATGGGGATCTGAAAACCCGCATGTGTGCGACACGCCTGAAGTTTATGTTTGGTGTGGTGTGAGGTAAAATCGCCTTATAGGGCCTTTCTTCTTTTAGCTGAAAAGACAATTACTGAAATTGTGTATTTCAACATGTTAATCAATTATTGTTTTCCTCAACCAGATGAACTCGGAAACATTCAACAACTTCATTTCCAACAAGATGGCGCAAACCCGCACTTTAGTACATTTGTTGATAAATTACATCTATCCCAAGTTTTAAAATAGCAAGTAAAAAATTACAATTTAAAGAAAATTAAGAAATAATCGGCAAAAAACTACAATGACTCTCTACTATAGTCATTACAATCGATTTTAAACTTAAGGCAATTTAATAGAACAAGAGAATTCAGAGTAGTGTCTATTTCAACATAATTTCGTTAACATATCCAAAAAGCTAATACAGAGGATACCAACTTATCAGGCATAAGAAATATATGGAGGAAAGTGGCAAATAATCACATGTACGTAGTATAGAGAGAGTTGTGTGTTGGGTAAGTAAATTTAAGTCCAGTTTATTGCCGATATATCAGTTTTAAGGTTAAATAAAACAAAAAAAAGATGTTTTGAACAAAGAGGCTCTAACGATTTTGATCAAATTTTGCAAGAATTTAACTTCTAAGGACTCAGAAAAACGAATTGGTCGCATCTCATCAAATAATACGTTTCCTGAATTGTATTCCATGGGGTGTTGTGAAAGTCGTCATTTCTCAAACTCAACAGATTTGGTTCAACTTTTCAGAAAATATCAAGAATAATTACCAAATTCCGTACGATAAAAGGTAGGTGAAAAAATATTACGAAACTTGAATAATTATTTAAAACACAAAAATTAACTTAGACCACCGGCATTAAAAGCAAGATTTTAATTGAATTCTATTTGAAGGTGTTCATGACACAAGCAAAGATAGCTTTGACCCTAATGTAAATATATAAATATTAAATCAAATACAGCGTCCATCGTTCATTTTCACGTTTGGAAAGACAGAGCACTTACTTTTTTAATGACGATTAATTTTTCAGATGGGTGAGGGAAAAAGTTTGCAATGTTTTCCAATATTTTAAGTATTATTTTAGTCATTTTTGAGAAGATGGTAACGAATATTATTTTTGGTTCGTCAAATGGTTGTATAACAAAGATAGTCAAATGTTTTTGAACGTGAATGGTTTTTGGCAGTAAATTATGATGTGCCGTACAAGAATTAATTAATATTCATATCAAAATTTACTAATAATTGGTAGTCATATATACATATTAAACGTTTTCTGTAGGTATTAATTAAGAAGATTTACTATTGTTAAAACAGTTATTTTCCTCTTGGTCTTTATGTATTGTCACGACTTGCAACAGGAAAAGGCATTAAAGACTAAAACAATAAGTTCTTTTTATAGATCATTTTTAATCAAGGCTGATTACACTGCAGTATTCAATGTTGAAACACCCGTATTTGCCTTTCAGTCCCGATAATAAAAGAGGATTGGAATATTATTAAAAGGAATTAATTTCGTGGACATAGTATTTTGTAAAAGTACAAACCAATAGACAGATGAATATTTTAATTTATAAAAGTTGAAATACATAATTTTCGAAGTTTTAAATAGTTTTAAAATAAAAATATATAGTAATTACTATTCGAAAAAACCCAAATATATAAATCGTCCCAATAAAATGTTTTATTTTGACCAACCTGTTTAATTAGTAGAGTTTATTATGAGCGAATTAAATGAAATTAAGTTATGAGTAAAGTTTAAAAATATTCAAATTGAAGTTTCAATTTGTTTCAATGTCACTTTGAGAATATTTTGTGATTTACGAAATAAAACTAACTAGTATTATTACCGTGTGTATTTACATTGTTTGTGAGAAAAGTATTTGTCAAAAAGTTCCAAAAATAAAATGGGGAATGAAAACTTTCCTTTTACATATAATGCGTCAATTTGAATGAAACTGGGAGAGTATTGATGTTGTGATCCATGCTCTAGTTTTAGAAGAAAAGTATCTTCAACAAGAGATTATTCATAAGTCTCGCGGTTATCATCCGCTTTTACAAATATGGAAGAAAAGAATGTAACATAGAGACCCCGACCTTCGAATACTCTAATAACGTCAGGGTCGGAATAGAAAAAATGTTGGTCAAGAGAGAAGAAAATGGAAAAGGGATCTTAACCCAAGACTACATATAAATCCAGCTAGGGGGAGAAGAGAGAGAGAGAGAGAGAGAGAGAGAGAGAGAGAGAGAGAGAGAGAGAGAGAGAGAGAGAGAGAGAGAGAGAGAGAGAGAGAGAGAGAGAGAGAGAGAGAGAGAGAGAGAGAGAGAGAGAGAGAGAGAAGAGAGAGAGAGAGAGAGAGAGAGAGAGAGAGAGAGAGAGAGAGAGAGAGAGAGAGAGAGAGGGATAGAGAGGGGGAATGAGGGAGGTAGGGAGGGAGAGAGAGAGGGAGAGCGAGAGAGAGAGAGAGAGAGAGAGAGAGAGAGAGAGAGAGAGAGAGAGAGAGAGAGAGAGAGAGAAGAATAAATATAACTAATTTTGCCAATAAAACTAAGAGAATTTAAAATAATAGAAGGTTTTGTCAAATATAAATTTTATAAATTGGTACTACATATTTAATACAAATTTATATTTAATAAAACACACTGGACAAACACACATATAGACACTAAAGGAACATGTTTAGATAATATATTATAAATGATTCAAAAACCTTTAAATTGACAAACTGCTAAAAAAAGCAGATGGTATGTCATTAGGAATTATCTGGAAGCGTGTACGCATCTTCTTCCAGACAGAAGAATTAATTAAATAATTATTACTCCAAAAAAAAACTTTTAATACGAACGTAGATTATATTTTGTCCAGAGAAAGAATCAGATCCTGCTAGACAGGCGGCAGGTGTTGCTCCCCCTGCATAGTGAGGAGGGCATGACTCACAATCTGGGCAACTCTAATCGATGACATAATTTCTGTAGTTTTGAATATTTCTAATGTTTTATTACACTACTGTGTCAGTTTAACATTTTATAGAACTATATCTGAACATTATCTCCACCAGGTAAAGTTTACGCGATCTTCCAAGATATAATTAATTATTTTAATATGTATACATGATATTGTAATTATCTTACTACTTTGAATATAGGACTAATTTCACTCATGATGATACTAATCATGAAGATATATTTGTACACGAGTTTATATTAATTATAATGCACATATATTCCTAATGTTCCTTGAAAAATTACATTAAGGAATAACAAATTTAAAACGTAATTATAGCTAAATACATAATACACAAAATTCAGACACAAAATTGTAGTGGATATTCAATAAATTTGCTATTTAGTACAAGTTTAGACAATTTTTCTCGCCTAATCAAACAAGACTAATCAAACATATCGCCTAAATTTCTGATGGAATGTGAGTTTTTTTAACCAAATGCGTGACACTAAGATGGTACGTTTGCATTTCCATATATAAATTTAAGCTTTTTTATTTCTAGGATAACGCATAACGGATATAGCTTCAACATCATTTTCATACAACTATATCTCTGCCGTAGACAGAGGAAAAAGTAAAGCCTAAAATTACATTTGTCTAAATTGAATCTTGATTTTGTTGGGAAAAGAAAATTGCTCAGGTTCTTCATCTACCAACCTAAGATTGTAAATGTCAAGGACTCACAAATAACATTGTTTTATTACTTACTGATATTGAACTTGATGAAATAATACATTTGTGTATTAAATTATTTATGTTTGAAATCGTCATAAAAGTCAATGGCGGGTTTTGTATCGATTGTATGAAACTTTTGGTGGGTTGTTAATTTGTTCACTACTTTTGTTCGAGAATGATATATTTTAATGTATTTCCTGATAATTTATTTTCTACTTTTTGTAAGAACTATTAGTGTACCATTAAATTTTCAACCAAAATATGGTATTTGGTTTGTTTCTTATCTTGTAAAAATTAATAATACGAAAAAATATTATTTCCGGAAATTCCTGACGTTCATTCGTATAAACGGCTGACCTGAGTGTAATGAAGTGTTTGATGTTTAATTATTTCCATGGTATAGTAAAGAAATCCATGTAAATTGTTTTAAATAGGCACAATGGAGTAATTTGAAGAAAAGTTAAGACGTGGAATTTATTGTCTAAACAAGGACAAGGAGTTTATGAGCAAGTAAAATAAGTTCATATACATTTTTTGATGTTCTTTATATTAAATTCCTATAATTTATTTACGAGGAAGAAAGAACTTTCTTCTGAGTTTTCGATTGATAAATCTATGTTTGTGCAATTTAAATCAACTGTCAAGGGTTTAAACAGATATTATGACGTATTTTATTACTCTCTTATCTTTTAAAATGGTTGGCACACGATATATTTAATAACTATCCAAATTTAGCGCATGGGTATTACAATCTGTAAATATATATGTTTCACTTTACATTGGCAGCAAACATCACTTTATTTTAAAAGATAGTTTTTAAACCAGTTTTATAATATCTGCAAATATAATTAAAAGTGTATGACTGAAATTGTTGACGTAAGATATTAAGTTGACAGTGTAAAATTTAATTTAAATATTATATTAAAAATAATAATCACAAGTATTTCAGATAAAAGGTTTCACCTCAGTAATAATTCATTTAAAAAATGTCAAATATAATTTCTCATTATATATGTTTTAATTTTCTTTGTGTAAAATGTCAAACAGGACAATATTATAAATTTTAACTCGAGTAACAACTATTTATAAATTAAATTATAAATACTGTATCTGAATTTAGAGCTTAACTTGATTTTAGTTATTTTACCCCCCTCCCGTTCATAATCCTTCTTTTCTCCATTTAACAAATATTTTTGATTTGAATAACATTTATACAATATTATACTTATATATCGAAAATGACTAGAGCGTGCGAATGATTAAAATTATTTATTTCATGATAGTAATTCTAATTTTTTTATTAATAGGCCTATTTCATCAACTTGAATTAAAATAAATTCTTCTTCATTTAATGTACTTTTAGTTTCCATGTGGATTTCCAAATGTAGGTACAAAATAGTAGTATATACCTCTCGCATATGATTTTGTATTGTAGTTTGTAGCTCAAATTATAAATTATCGGAATTTGAAGTATTTTGATATATAAAACTCAACTCAGCAACTCTCGAATTTCACCTTGTCATCCTGACTCTAGTCACGTGTCTGTTGGAATTCTGAGGTTGTTGTCTTTTTTGAATCTCTTGTTCTAATCAGCACTGCTGACATGTGAAGCTCGGATTTTGACTATCGTCTTGGCAAAATGCAGGTCTGATCTGAATATGTTTTGTTCTTTTTAAATTCGAATAACTTCTTAAATTTCAAATTTAATTGTCCCTTCAGCATGCTAATATTATTCTTAAATCTTATCATTAATCTCATGAAAACACTTTTAGTAAACATCTTACAACTTTAATATCAACTTCTACTGTTTAATTTTGTGTAATAACCTCTGTATTCATCTCACATCAAAAGTGAGTTGATTTTTGTAGAAATCAAGATTATATCTGCAACGTATCTAAAGGATAATATGTGGGGGGGGGGGTGAATATTTTAATAATTACAATAAAACATAAGTTATTATATTTTCCATACTGCTAATTTTATGTACATAAAAGTTACATGCCTATGTACTTAATATACTTTTAGATCACAAATATACAAATATTAACTTTATTTTATTTACATCTCACTTATAAATCAATTAGGATCCTCATTTATTACTTTATCTGCCAATGTTCTAAACGTAGCTACCAGAGTATTTTAATTTTTTGATACTACTATAAGGAAGTGTGCAATAGACATCCTATGTAACAATTCTGTTATTTTTACCCAAACCTTAAAATTCGGTAATTTTGAATACATTTTTTTATTAACACTATACTGTCTACCACTTTAAAAATTTTCTTGAATTCAATTTGAATGCCAAGAATAGCCATATTAACTTGTTCACAATTAATTGATCTGTGAACAGGTTAAAAACTAATAAAATTCAACATGTTTCTCACTTCGAAACAGCATTGATAATGTTAATATGCTTTTAATCGCAATTTATAATGTTTATTAATGTGATACTGTGGATAAACATCAATTGATATTAATATTGAAGGCATACACTTTATTATTTCTTAATTGGGTTCAACTTATGATTAAATGAACTCATCCATCTGTAGTTGTTGCTAAGTGAAACTAGTGATAAATTCAACACAAATTAAACTGGAACTAATTTAAATTTCTTAAAGAATTATTTCATAAAAAAATCATTAATTTACGAAAAGAGTTTAATTTACAGTCGTGACTTTAAGATACGTCTCACTTTTTGGGAAATCTTTTTTTTTTATCTTACGATTCCACAAATCATCATAACTTGTTCATAAATAAACTCCTCACATTTATATATTCTAATCTCAGTATTTAATATAATAACGTTTGTTTTTGTTTCTAAACTGACAGACAACAGAACTGTTGACTTTGCAAACATTTTAAACTTACATCTTAAATATTTCAACGACCTGTGGATAGGGGTTTCTAAATGTTGGATAGAAAAATGTATAGACCTTATAAGTCCTACTTGTGATACCATAATCACACCCAGTTACAGAAATACATTGGTCGACTGTTGTAAGAAGAAATCAAGACACATTCCCACTACACCCTTTGCTAGAAATATAAAATTATATAACATAGTTCCATTATTGAAATAGAATTTAGCATTTTAGTAACAATCGTTTTTAAACAGATACACAAATTTTAATTACAGGTAAAGTTTTCGAAAAAAATCCAGTGAGTATATGTGTGTGTATTTCTATTTTAAAAATCCGATGCTTTGAATTTCTACTGCTTACATTGCAGATGACTTGGAATAAACTAAGTTTTTAATAAATGGAATTTTTTTTAAATGCATTTTTTAATATACCTTTGAAATATTCAAGATAACATTCTGTAACACACTGTTTATACTTTATTTTATTTGTATAAAAATACCCTTAGTATTAATAATTTCAAAGATTCATATCATGAAGTTTGATATGTCGTTATTATAGTCTAGCAAATCATTATTTTATTACATTAATATTTATTTTGCATTTATATTAGACATCCTACGATATTAAAACAGCTGACGACAGGTGCTGTGTACATAAACAAAAACTATGTCGGAACTGAATGTTGACTGGCTGAACAATAAATTGTAATGCAATACATGAAACACATTGCTTGGGAAGGTATATTTACTCTCATTGTATGTTGTATTATATGTTAATAAAAATATTATGATATATTACTTACTTCTTTCATAGCGCTAATTACCTAACAATTTTTTGCTAGTATGTAAAATAATAATGGAAAACCGCAAACTGATCCAATACGTTTAACCAAACATCAGTAAATTATACATTTTAATTTGATTATTTCAAAATAATTAGGATAAGTAAACATTACTATAATGAAAATAATTAACGTGGATAACATGTGTTTCAATTACTTATATTTGGCGCTAAGACACGACTAGATCACTTGGAGTTCATATATCGTATCTTTAAAAATAAGTTAAGACTTTAATTGATTATAGTTTATTTGTTTTGTAACACAGAACAAAATAATACATATAATCCTTTGGAATTAAACTGCATTCATCAAAAACGTTTAAAAAATCAATTGTTAGGTTTTCTTACCATTTGTGAGTTACCGGTCAACTTTTAACATGGAACTATATCCGGTTTGTTAACTAAATGTGCGTAATTTTTATTGCGTGTGAACGGTGTTATTTATTATCTCATGACGAAATCTTAAACTGTATGACTTTAATAATTTTTAAAAAAAAGTGATGTCAGGAACCTGAAGATGACCAACTAACTGACGAAACCAGTAGTCCACTAGAACGTCCGAACAATTACATTCACAAACCTGGATAACAACACTATGTTAAAAAAACTTAAAATTACTTACCAAATTCTTACTTAATAGGGTTATAAGACAGGTGTTGGAACTGAACGTCATTCGCTTCCTGAATATTCGGTATCCTTAACGTACTGACATTTATATCAGCTACGTTTTGACAATAGCTACGTTGCTTCTTTCAGCAACAGGAATTTACTTTTAATGATTGAAGGTCTTCCTAGTCTCTTGTTATCACCAACAAACCCAGTGGTTTAAACCTACTAACACGCTTTTTATACGCGACTACAGTGCACAAACTGTACCTTAAATCGTTGCGATTACCAAACTTTCTTAACTCAGCTGATGAACTCCATTCACATTCATAACAACACTGAATTAATGTGAAGCGTTTTTGTAAAGACATAGATATAATGGAGTAAAAACGGATATTGAATAATTATATACTACTAGATTACTGTGTTTGAAATTATTCAAAATTCAGAACATTCATTGCTACGGGAACAAATAAATAGTAATGAAAATATAGATGATTGTTTAAATAAAACCCAGTTACAATATCAGTATACAAAAAAAAAATTCTTTGGGGATTGTACAACAAACGACGAAGCCATTAAGTTTTCACTTACTTTTGAAAGACTCGGTATTTTGTACACAACGGCAGAAACAAAAATAGTTAAATGAGAAAATCACATATTAAAATAGATCATGAATAACTTAAAAAGCAGAACAGTTTTCACAATCTCGCCCAGTGTTATGTTTTTGCTTTCCTAAACAATTTATCGTTATAATAGCAGAATAGAGTCAAATCACACAAACTGAACACACACGTTGATCTTAGCATTGGTTACGTGATTATAACGATAAACAATAAGAAGAAGAAAAGATACCCATCGCTAGGATTTAATGTTACCCTTATTATCACAATAATTATTCATTTTATCACGTGTAGTTAAGGATTGAATTTGGTTTATTTATAATAATTGTACTTGTGAAGTATTACTGAAAGGGATCACTTTTAGATATCAAATATAAGGCAAGAACAGCGAGTTGATGCCCGGATAGGTGACAACAAATAAAAATTGAAGAGTGGAACCAATACTGATTTTAATCGAAATCAGTTATGTCAAAGCACATAAAAGTAAGCGTGCATATGCTTTCCTTATTTTTAGATTCACTAAAGGATAAATGAGGTGGAAAATGTTTTGCCTCAAAGATAATTTCAAAAATTATTTAGTTAACATCTCGAAGTTTTGATAACAGGTCCACAATAAGGAGGAGACCATTTAAGTGACCTTCATTAAATATCTACAGAGACGGAAAAACAAAATAAAATGAAATAATAAACAATTTTCATAACAGATAAAATTAAAGTTAAAAGTAAATTTCTTTGCAGTAGGTGATTTCTTGTCTTACATCAGTCAATAACGTTCAAACACAGATAAATATATTTACAGAAACGCCAAAATAATCAAAGCAAAAGTGATTAAATGCTGATGACATAAAAATGTTTATCATTTTCTATAACTCATGTTCTTTTAACCCACATTTTTCCTTAACCTTTTAAAAACTACTTTGCAAAGGAAGTAAATATACATTTTATTTTAGAATAAAAGTACAACAAAAAAAATTATAAACATTATTATTTTCTTAATTAATAAGACTAAACATATTTCCAAATATATATTAATGTAAATGATATATAAAATAAAATCTCTTATAATAATAACTATAATGACAGCAACGTGATATTATTCAAAATTTCGAAATATTTTCAACCATAATAAATATAGATTTCTTTAGTGTCATTTATAGCTATACTGTCTCAAAATAACAATTACGTGTTACAGTATTATACAATATAAAGTAAGAGAGATAATACATTCATATAATCTATAATACAGAAACAACCGCCCATTCATAACTATATTTGTGGTTACGTTTACTTCACTTTTAATTAAGAGAAGAAACCCCATTAATGAATTACTAACCCTAATACAAACTCTTATATCTCGTTTACATTGAATATACGCGACTAAGCACTTTCGATAACACAAAATAACCACTGGTCGTTTCAACTATTATTTCCTAATGCATATTCATAAGCACGTAGCTGTAGAGAGGGAAGTATCGATATACATTCATTGACCTCATTTTGAACTCTGTGCATACTCTATTAACGTCGGGAATGATGGGCTGTATTATTTCCCAATAAATCAATTTATATCTTTCAAACATGGTTTTACTATTTATCCAGACATTTTAGTATAAAACCAGTTAACTCTAATATTAGGAAAGCCAAATAAAATATTCAAAGAAACACATATTTCTAGACATTCAAGTATTATCTTCCAATGTTTATATTCCTCTTTTATACTACTATGTTTATATTAGTCACGAATACATGAGTTGTCTATGCTTAATTTTGCCCTCAATTCTCCTGATAAATTACAAACACAAAAATATTCAACATATTTTCTACTTCTGCAAAATCATTATCTAACACTTTATTATTATTTTCAAGGATAACTTTCTCATTAGTTTTATTTCCTTCCCCATTAGGTATTTAATATTATTCTACTGTCATGATATTTCAATAATATTTTTTTAGCGTCATGAGTATTGCTTTCAACTGATATCTATAATAAATATGTTTTGATTCTCTAATTTGGTTTAACATTAATTGTTTATATAATTTATATTTTCTTTTTAACTCCTTATTACAAGGTTGTTTTATTATTTTGGTATACAGAATTTTTTTTTGGTTGTTTTATTATTAACAATGTTTATAAGTTTATTATTCATTCACGGTGGTAGTTCATTTACTTCTCTCATCATGGCTTCTGTATAATTTAAGTATGCACAATTTCAACTTCGTAATGAACATATTGAAAGTTATGGCTACATTATTGGTTGAAAACACATCATTCCATTTAAATTGTTTAATGCACTCTTCGACTCTTTTTAAAACAATTAGTTTGTTTACTAGTATTTTTCACCATTAGTACTATTACTGTCATACCGGATAAATACAACAGTCATAGATTTACAATTAGATAATAAATTATACTGGGGCAATCTATATTGGCTAAGTACGTTATCTCCAATCCAAAGTTTTGATAAAATGATAATATTTCGGGTTCTAGTTAGCGCTTGTAGTTTTATTAGCAGTAACTCAAATTTTTTCCTATAAAATATACACTAATTATAATTATAACATGATCTCCTAATAGTTTGTAACTCTTATACACCACTATAAAGACACCATGTGGATGATGTTCAAAAATCCAAATAGTTTAAATGTATTCACTTGGTATTTATTGTAGGTTAATAAAAGTAATAAATTACATTAAATACTATGTTACTTATCAGTAAATATACACTAATGATAATGACGACAGGAACTCTTCATAGTTTGTCACTCGTATATGCCACTATAAGAACGTCATCAATACAATGGTAAGGCAAAACAAAAATGAAAAAGCACTTATAATTTCACAAACAACAATTTATTGCTACAGCTGTTTCGCCGTTAGGCATCGTTGTCTGACGATAAGTGCTTTTTCATTTTTGTTTTGCCTTATTATGGAATTTCACCGAGTACCGACTGTAGTCACACTCAATATAATACAATGGTTCCGAAATCCAAATAATTTAAAAGTATTCACTTGTGATTAAATGTAAGGTGATAAAAGTAACAAATTACATTAAATAGTTTGTTACTTATCAGTAAACATACACTAATGATAATGACGACAGGAACTCTTCATAGTTTGTCAGTCGCATATGCCACTATAAGAACGTCATCAATACAATGGTTCAGAAATCCAAATAAGTTAAAAGTATTCACTTGTGATTAAATGTAAGGCAATAAATTACATTAAATAGTATGTTACTTATCAGTAAATATACACTAATGATAATGACGACAAGAACTCTTCATAGTTTGTCAGACGTATATGCCATTAAAGAACGATATGAAGATGATGGTTCAGTAATCCAAATATTTTTAATGTATTCACTTGTCATTAAATGTACGCTAATGAAAGTAATGATTTGCATTAAAAGATTTGGTAACTATCACTAAATATATATACTAATGATAATGATGATAGGAACTACTAGTTGTTTGCCACTTGCATATGCTATTATTAATACGTCATGAGGTTGATGGTTAAGAAATCCAAATAGTTTCCCACTTGTAAGTAAATGTCGCTAAAAAAAGTAAAAGTTACATTTTAAGTAGTTTGGTACATATCAAGAAATATATACTATTGACAATGATGATAGTTGGCCACTTGTAGACTCTATTACTAGTACTCAAATGAAAATGATTAAAAAATATAAGTAGCCTTATACTTATAATTAAATGTTTTTCGAAGTATAATCAGAATTTGAAATACAAGTGACATCAATATATACTAATGCACATGTTGAAGGTGATAAAGAGTTTTCACTTTCACAAAATGACAGTAATATTAGTCAAAACTGTTTAAAACTACAAGTAGTTTACTACTTGTAACGGTGTGTTCGCTAATGAAAGTAATAAACACTCCAAATAGGTGGTTACTGAAAGAACCATTGTATAATATTGTTTTCCTGTACACCATGAGATACAATTTACTGTTTTAGGACGATTAAAACTAAATAGCACCTTCTTTTAAAATTCACCGACCAAAGACTTTCTTAATCTCATCCAATGATATGTGATGTAAAGATTAAGTTTAAAATTTTAAGTAATAATAATAAAACATATGAAGAATAAAGGAAGGTCACCAGGGTAAAAGAAGTGCACCATGATTTGAATGTTGGAAAACACCAGATAGGTAATTTGAATGAAAATAACAGGACTGGACAATCTAGTTGTAGAAAAACTAAAACAAAAGGAAAGAGTATTTTAGAATGGAGAAAAACCTAATACAAAGCAGAATATTAAAGAGTACTGGTGGAAGGAGAAGATATTCGTGTACACTTAACACATGGACGACTGTAACGAATATAAAACTAATAATAAAAAATAAAGAAAGACGGAAATTATTGCTACAGTTGAACGTTTAGTAAACCAAATATGGTTTCAAGTTGCTTCCTATGGCTAAGAATAGTGAACATGTCATGATCTCTGTAGTATAATAAGAGTGATGGTTTTAGCTAAACATTATATATTATTATTTCGTATTAATTTAACACGGAAGTACAAAAACGCGCGTTCGCACGTCACATACAAAGAGATGAGAAATAAAGTTTTTAAAATATTCCATAATCTATTCACAACTGGCAAATAAAAATAAAATAAAACATATTATTCGAATTTTATCCTTGATGATAAGAATAAATTTAACAAAAAAAAAAAAATTAAAGTCCAGCGACATCTTAATTTAAACAAAAAAATAAGAATTCGGAAATAAATAATACGAAACGCTTACTTTAATATTATTTGTACCACGAGGGGACAATAATACGAGCATTAAATATCAATAAAAGTGCACTGGTGCATAACATTACAGGGAAATGGTACACAGGTGTCGTGTGCAGACATGGGACTGTGTTTAAACTGAATGTCGTTCAACAAGGAGTGCACTTGAAGCAGATTTTCGGAATTACTTGTGATGAGTAAATAAGTGATCTTTTATGTATTTCCAATATTATGTACAATATGTATTAACTGTGGAAAACAAAGTTATTTATGTTGCGACAGTCACAAAATGCATTTAAAAATCACATTAAAGCCTTGATTTGTTTACACCAACCAATAGTTAACGAGTTGTTAAATAGTAACCTCTAGTTAACGCTTAACTTATCGAGGTGGTTTGGTGATAAGTTTCGTCTGCTGACGTTCGAAAAAAGTGTTTACCCTAATCTTCTAGATCACTATGTTTTCCACATTTTTCTTTCCAATATTTTAATATCTTCAATTGATATTAGTGATATGTATCCAATGAATGTTTAGCGTTAATCAAAGAACTAGATATTGAATTTTCTAAATAAGATTCATAAGGGTTGAAAATTCCAAGCATATGAGAAATTTGTTTTCGTTGCCAAAAAAATATCGTTTGTTAAAAAACCCAAATGTAGGCCAACATAAGGGCAGGTATCCTTTCAAATTCCATACTTTATGTTGGGAATTTTGTTTGCAGGAAGACTGAAGTTATTGCACAGTTTTTTTTTGACAGATACTTAACCTTCTGAAATCAATTATTAGTTACCTGATCACCATCAGCTTCACCCTACATCTTTTAAAACAGAATATGTCAACAGGAACAACGCACAAAATTACGTTTATTATGTATAATTTATTTATTAACTTCCCAGCAGATCTACAACCAAATTCATCTGGAATTGTAACAACGCAAAGAGGATAGTTCATCCAAATAACAAATAGTTCATCCAGGATATAATGGTAATCGTATCACATATCCTCATTAAAATTTCAGTGATCTAACCACAAATACTCACCTGAGACGAAAGCTGAACACGATTATAAATTTGTACTAAATGTACTCATTTTACTCCTTCTACAATTAAAAAAGCAATATATTCACTGTTATTCAGTGAGTTATTCTGGATATATACTTAATAAAAAGATTATAGTTTATAATCAATAGACATATTATTAATTCCTGTCACGCTGCATTATATCAAAATATAACCAAGGTAGGCCTATAGTCTACTCAGGCTAAATTTGTTATCTTATATTTGGAATACTTAGAGAGAAAAACGTGGGGCGCAGCCAGTAAATAATACAGGTAGACAATCCGGATGAATTCACACTTAATTTCAGTGAATCGGAAATGAGACCCACTGTAATTTAATTTATTTACTCCTCCATAACTATCATAGATTGCCTGCGCCCCAAGTTTTTTTTCCAAGTATTCCAAATATATCCATAGCCACTAACAATCCTCCCTCAAAATTGTAGAAGGGTCATGAAAAATGATTTTATACTATTTAGTCCGTTTTAAAAACGTGGTACGTAAAAACTTTTATTTTATTTTATTTATTATTCAAATTACAGTCCAATGTCAGTAGATATATATATATATTTTTTTCCAAGTAAGAACTGAGGATAATGGGTTAGTCATTGAAACATCGTCTTGCATTTGTATTGTAAAAATAAAGTTTTATGTGGAAAATTGTGTTTCATTCATTTAGTAATTAAAAGCTCCACAAGTTAAGCTCAATACAGTTGAGTTGTATACGCTCTACCTCAACTCCAAACCGTTTCCGCTTGAGCATAACTCTGCAAAAAAAATTAAAATTATAATATGGCATGGAACTATAAATGGGGAGGGGGTAGTGTGAAATAAACAAAAATACAAACAGTAGTAATCATAAATAATATAGACCAAGATATTTTTAATTTTTAGATAGCAAAAATAATAAGTTTATTTCAGCTACGTTAGCAGATCTTTCGACAAGCTTATTAACATATTGTACAGAGTCGTAATGTCGATGAAAAATGCAAGTTTTATGCCTTATTGACGCGAACAATATTAGAAATCTAAATTTGCCTTAAGATTTAATTGATACATTTAAATCGTATTACAATCAATAAATTCTATTACATTTATTGATTCCGCTGCAAACTTTCAATAAATATCGAAACAGTTGTGTAAATAGAACATTTGCAACAAGCTCTTTACATTAAATCTATTGAATTTACGGATATTTGTCAAAAACTGTTCAGTAGCGATAGAAACATAAAAGTAAATAAAACAATTGTAATAAACTTTCTACATTAAATATACAATCGTTGGTAACAGTTTTTAATTTTATATTTATATAATTAAAACATCAGTCTTGTAATTAAACTAAGACCTTCGGGCTCCTCAACCCTATCCACGCAATCTTCAGTTATCAGCTGTACGCTTCATTGACTCCCAACAGTGTAAATATTTTACGTTGATTTAGTACCCCAATGTAAGTTGTAGTGATTATTGGTTAATATTATGGTATACTATTTCTTTAATCATAAAATATTAAATTTAAATATTGGGTTTTAATTACATGATCTTTTATTGTATAAAACCATAGTTTTATATTATTATATAAATTTTGATTTTGACACTATTAACAAATTATTTGTCTAATATTATTGTCCTTATATTGTAGGAGTTGGAGGATTTTGTTTTCTTTGCTGTGTAAAATCAAATGAAGGTTTGTTTTTAATTTAAATTGATTTTTCTTTCACCACGAAAATATCAATCACCAGAACCGATAAGATTAATTTGTGACGAAAACGCTTACGTGAGATGAATTAAAAAAAAGAAAATAAAAGTTTACATTGTATTTATGAAACACCCAACTTTAGAATACATCCAACTTTTTGTTTCTGTTACATTTAATTTCAGATGAATTAAATTGTGTTTTGGTTACAATTTGTATACAATAATAAAACTCATCATATATGAGTAAATAATTAATTTAATTATTAAGGTTATTTGTCCTTTTCCATATTACACGTGTTACTAATTATAAACATATTAAGATTTAGTTTATCATAAATTAAATCCATATAACTTTAAATAAGTCTTATTCATAACACAAAGTCCAATCGGAATTTGTTTTAAAATTAATATTTTCATGTGTTTATTTACGTCTTTTGGATGTAATTACCACCATACTGCGATGAAATTAAATATCTATTATATTTAGGTTATGGTTTCATGTTTCTCATCTCCTCAAAATAAAATGGAATATTGATATTTGGAACAATGGAAAAATGTTGACATTCAATTCTCTAAAAAAACTTATCCCGGACATTATTCTGACAATCTGTCACGAGTTCCTTGATTCAATTTCCAGTTGAGTTGACAAATTCTATTCCTTGTGATAACACTAGCAACAGATCTTGTTAGGCTACGCGGGGATATTCTTGTCATGAGCAACATCACAATATAATTATGCAAATGTATGTTGGTTACGTGATAATATGGAGTTCTCGCAAAATGTTTATTCTGTTTGTGATCAATATATACTTTGAAATTAGTTTTGGGATATGGTAAGACAGATTGTTTGAGCAAGATAATTCATGGAATACCTTACGTGACATTTAGTGTTTCATTAACATTATAGAACCTTTTTGACTAAAAGTTTGTTATATTTCTTCTAAAACTTTAAAATATATTGGAATTAAAAAATATATATATATTTCTTTTATTATACATTGTTTTTAAGAACAACGCTTAACATCAATTTTTTTTTGATTAAATACTTTAGAACCGTAGTTTCCTGGTATGAGAAGAGTGGTGTGAGTTCGCTGGTGGAGGAGGTACGCACACGTTTAGCTCACTGTAGTTAAACTTGTGAACCCTCGAAAGTAGCGGAGGTTGGAGCAAATTGTTTTGTTTTGAGTTGAGTGTTTTCATGTGTTACGCTACTATTCTGACTACATAAGTCTAACGGGCATAAAGTAAAGACGAAGAGAAAAGCACAAATTCTCAGATATACTCTTTAGTAAATCTGTTTGTGCTTTTACCCCTTCACCATTTAATAAATTTATCAATATCGGTAGAACTGATTTTTAATCCTACAAACATAACTTTACTATATATATTTTGAAATCCTTTTGTTTTTAGAAATAATAATTCGCTTTAATATATTAGAATGGACGGTAACGATTAAAATCTCTTTGCATACGACACAATATATCTGAACAAAATTGATGATATTTCTTTTTATTTATTTTTTTTTTTTTTGTATTTATTTCACATTTCTGGTAACGAATATATTTTAAGGTAAACAATTAGAAAAAAAACGATATTAATATATATAATAAAATTCGATAAAATAATAGGAGTAAGAATTCAGTTGCAACAAAGACTAATTCCTTTGTAATATTTTTTAAATTTCAGCAAATTAAATATAAAAAAAAAATTCAAGCAGATTTAATATGGACGTGGTAGGATTGGATTTTTAATATTTTACTGGGGAACTAGCTTTGTGCGTTTATGTAGCTCATCATGCTAGGAACTATTTTCACATATAAAAAAATACACTCATATTTGCTGACTTTCTCTACAGCCAGAGGTATTTATCACAGAGGGCAAACGAATCCGTTCGTTTGAAAACATAGCGTCAATATATTCAAATCCCAAAGAGCGTAAATGAAGATGATATAAAACTGTGAGAAGCCAAAAATGTCTATTTCAAGGACATTTATTTATGAGTAACTAAATATCAAACTAATATCGGATTTTATACTGTTTATTCTTTATTTTTTTTAAACATTTATCTTTATGTGACAAGGTTAAACTGTTGTTTTTAGAGATAACTATCGTATTTGTTATTGTAGAATTAAACATTACATCATTAAATACAGATTGCAGTGACGCAAGGAATTATTTAGGACCAAGATATGAGAATTAACTCTTCAAAACAGTGTTATAATATCTGCTTTTCAAAATTTACAATAATTCTTTTCGTTTCATCAGTCTCATCCAACACTTTATGAAGTTAAGACTAATTACAAATTGAAAAAAAATCGGCCAAATATTTGTACCAGTTGTGCATTTAGTGAGCCAAATATGGTTCCTATGAGGAAGATTAGTGGACATTTAATAGTTTGTCATGTGTAATGAGGAACGCTCAGTGTACAATAATAACGGATGTAGTTACTATTTTAAGTTCAAGTAAACAATTGTCTGACTTATGCTAATTCTGAAGTGATTAGTTGCGATAATTGAGGAAAAATGAAACCTAGAATAGTGATTACGATATATTGTAATTACAAATAATAATTAGAGTGAATAAGTAAATGTTTCAATTACTGAGATTAGTGTCATACTCGCTGATATATCCAAACTTATTATTTACATCCCAAGTACTAGTCGAATTAATAATAGCATTAAAGGAGTAAATATTTTTTTATTCAAACTGCAGTACAGAAAATGAATAAAGGGGACGGTTTTACGATTCTCGCTCTTTATTATTGTTAATTTTTCCTCAAAATATTTGATGTTTTATAATATTAGAAGCATAATATAAAGTCAGTAAACAAAATGTGTTTTGAACAAATGTGGTGTAGTTACAACAAATAATCAGGGACCAATCCTAACAAATGCTAAAATCAATTGTATTTTAATGATATTTTCATAATAAAGAACGTTACGTGTCGATTAAAAATTATCGAAACCACTGAAGAACAAATGAGCACAAAAAGATATTTACTGAAGAGCTAAATACTCATAAATGAATTTATTATTTTAATTTTATTAAATATATAACAAGGATTCATGTCATTTACTAAGCCCCATTCACCTTTGCAGTAAAAGAGAAGTTCAAAATACATGTCACAAGTAAGTTATAATATGCAACCATCAATGATTATAACCATAATGCAATAATCAACTTTCCTTCAGTGAAAAGTCACAAACTAACCTGAATTATACCCACGTATTTAAGAACATATAAATTAATAACTACAAATATTACGTTCTGCGATATAATATTCTGACATCTGTAACCGTCACGTGTTTTCTTAATCATTAAAAAATTAATTTTAAAGTTACACTTATTACATTATTCAATAAAATACAAAGTCTGACTTATTAGTTTTATATCTCGTAATTTCCTTGAAGAAGAAAAGCCATCATTGTATGTATTACTTTACCGACCCCAACACTAATATTAAATCTTGCATACACTGAAAGTGCGAGTTTAAGCACCTCTGATATTACAAAATAACCACTGGACGTTACAACTATTATTTCCTAATGCATATTCATAAGCACGTAGAGGGATATATCGATATACATTCATTGACCTCTGTTCCTTAGTCTATTAATATAGGAGTTTGAAGGGTTGTATTTTTTCCAAAATATATTTATAGCATTAAGAAAAAAATTTTGATTTTTTATATTTAAAGAATTAACCTTAAATATAAGCCTACTACTGTATATTATATAAACTTTTTATAAAGGTGGCGCAAAAAGAATGCATGTTTTTCAAATAAGTAATGTTTTGTTGATTTTCATTATAACATTTTTTGTTATCATCAAAATCGTCTTTAATGCATTCAGTATTTCTAGGTACTTTATTGTTTAAATACGAAATATTACATGGGAAAGATGGCGTCCTTCTGGCTGTATGCACATCCGAAGCCTCTTCTCAAACCTTTGCATAGCATCAACATTTCTTCTGGGACAGTTGCAAATTATTTCGCGAATGGCAACTTTCAAATTGTCGACAGTACGAAATTTTTGAACGTAAACTTTTGATTTGAGTCAAACTCTAAGGAAGAAATAGCAGACAGATAAAATCACCAAGGAACATCACCGAAACGTGAGAAGACGTGTTGGGGAAATATTTGTCTAACTACTGTCATAGGAGTCTTAGCTATGTAGGCCGTGACTCTATCTTAATGAAACCACATTTCCTCCATATTGACAAGTAAATTTAGAAATTATGGACGCACATCTCAACATAGTGCACTGATATCCCTGTTACTGTAGTCCGACCTTCTTCAACATGTAATCTCACGTTACAGTGATGTGATGTACTGATGGGGGTGTTTACAGATTTATTTGTGAGCGATTTCTTGCCTTGGAGTTACCTTAAATCGAAACGTAAGTTCATTAACCTAACACAGTCGACGATTTGGAAGGTGAGATTCGTGAAGAAATTGCAACTGTGCCAGAGAAAATGTTGTTAAATGCAATGCTGAACTTTATGGAGAGACTTAGTATGTGTTTAGATCAAGAAGGGCGTCATTGTTCCTCTAAATATTCATTAAATAAATAATTAATGTAGATTTATTATAGATTGTTTTGTTATTATTAAATAAAAAGTTATATTGAAATTTAACATTTGAAAACATGCATTCTTTTTGCACCATATAGTATAAACCAAACTACATTACTATATATTTTCATGGGGACTATTTGAAAAGAACTTTGTCTGGCATAGTGTTTCTCTGTCCTAACATGTATTACAAATCATGATCAAAAGACGATGAGCCTCCGTGACGCTTGTTATTGAAAATCTAATAAAACTAAACATTTAAACGGCCTGAAGATATAATGTTTAAGAATAGAGTAAAATAGTATATTTTGAAAGCAAAAATAAGATACTTTGACAATTCATTAAATTCTAATAAATCAATGTCAGTACTATGGAGTATTGTCAATGAATTTGCTATTGTAAAGAAACAGACCCAATCAGCATGGATGAAACAACAACCTAAATGGAAGAATTGAATCGATTCAATGTGGCTCTCCTTCTAAAAATATTGAAGATGTCAATAATTTTAATTCTAGTTTCTAGGAATCTATCCGACATGCAGTTACTAATTCAATATATTTCTGTCTAGAAATTACACAAAAGCTCTTGGTAAAAGTACTAGTAACACTTTACTTGCTATGTTTTTTTATTGTCACATTACATATTACAGAAAGAGTATTTTTTTCGTTTATCTGGAGGCGGATTTTAATTCGTCTTATCAGCAAAACCTGGAAGTCCTGCTGATTGTAGACTTATACAAATTGTTTCAGCCTATGGAAATACTGATAGTTAATTGTAAATCGGCAACTGACTAAATGGTTTACTATATTTATTTCAGTCAGGCATTAAGTAAAGTAGTAGCAATGTAATAGAATTTATATGTGTATCTGATAATATCTGTTTATCGATGGATCATAGAGAAGCCACTATAATAACTTTATTTGATTTTCCTAAAGCTTTCGAATACATAATGTAATTCCTGTTTGCTATTTTAAAGCTGCAGAGAACCTCACTGCATTTCGTGAATCCAATCCTATCTGCCTATGGAAGAGCAGTGTATTTGTAATGGTCAGGATTTGTCTCGTTGGTCAGATGCTGTTGTGACACGTGTCTCAGGGATCGGTATTAGAGCCCTAACATTTCCGTTATATTAAAAAATTGTAATGATTACATATAAAGGATGATATACAATTTATTTACGTTTTAAATTCAGAGAAATGGAATGCGCAGGAGAGAACATAAAACAAGATATACAAAATATGTGGTCATTAACTGAAGACCACTAAGCAGAAACACAGTCGATTATCGTCAACTCTTATGTAATTAATACATAAAACGTTTTTTTATTTTCTCGTTAAGTGCAGATTGAAGGCGATATCTTAAAATATTATTTAAAAAACTAGAAATATTAGACTGATAATTAACGGCCGATTAAATTGGACAGAATATGTAGGTTTAACTTGTAATAAACTATTTTCAGAAGTGGAATATTTAAATAAAATTACAAATTACATACCATTTCATGTAAGGGTAACCTACCTCTCTTTCTTTACATACCGTGACACTTTTGTCAATGACACGACTGTTGACATAATCATTATATATATAGTTCTTTTCTATTTTAGTCAGAGACCTTAGTTTAAAGTAATAATAATATTAATTTTACTTCTAAATGTAGTTTGTGTTGTGTTAAAAATATTTTTTGTTTTTACTTTTTCGTTTTCTTATTCTTTCGTTTAAAGCACCTAAGTATAATTTTAGTTTTTCCTTTTAACAAAATTTGTTTTTATTGTTTAGTTGTTTGTTTTAATTATTTAATATTTATTTTATTACCGTTTGGTTTTAACTAACAATGTATTTATCCTTTTATTTTATTTGTAATGTGTATTTTTTGTTTTTGAATGTTTCACTTTTTTAAATTTAAGTAATACAGTATATTTAATCATTTAATATGTATTTGAGAAGTAGTGACCATTTTACCCTAAAAATAAATCTCATTTTAGTTTAACATATTTCTGAAATTTTGAACGTGAAATTTCATGAATATATATAACACGTAGAAATGAAGTATTCTTAAAAGAAATATATTCATCCTGAATTAATTTTGTTCACTCATCAAAGATGAGTTATCACTTAAGACTAATATTTTAATATAATGGTAGTATGAATTATAACATTTAGTTGTCCTGAATCCGAATATAGGTTATCATCTATAATTAATAGGACATACCGCCTTCAATATAGACGGTAACATTTAATAAAATGGCATCTTCAATAGAAGAGATAACAACCCTCCCCTCCCCCCAGCGGTTAATAAGCGTTTCTCGTAACAGTGAATTAGGGTACGTACCAATTACTGTTGTAATAAACTGTTTATTTGCGTGTGTACAAAGAGTTGTTTCAGGTATGTACAGTAAAGTAAATTGTCAAAGGAAAATCTTGCTCAATGCCTGATAATAGCCGAAACGGCTACCTTTGAATGGTGAAAAAGGAATATTGTAGACGACAAGTTCTATTATTTAATACATTTATTTTAATTTTATAATTAGGACATAGTGTACAAATTCTTATAACTCCATATCGTTTGCAAGTCGCCACTAAATGCATGACTATTAAAGGTGGTAAACAAATTCAAATTGTGATATGTACCACTTCTCACTACATGTGTACTAAAACTAATGGCGATATAACAAAATCCACAAAGTTAAGTATTTGTCAGTATATGTATACATATTAACGTTTTGTTTATAAGTTACAATCCTAAAATAGTTATAGACATCCACGAAATCAAGGTCCTAGTTGTGATAAAACATTTCCAAAATTAAAATGCAGAACTACATTGTGGAAACATTTTGTCGGACCTTATTCATAGTCACAAGATTGTTACCAGGGGACTTAAATTTAAGAAAGGCGGAACCAAAATGGTAACAATGTTTGAAAAGAAAAATAAAAAAAGACAAAGACAAGTTTAGAAATTAACAAGGCTCAAGTTTATTGAAACAAAGAAATTTCAACGTTTCAGATTTTATCATTTACAACTGAGAAAGACATCCTGAGACAAAATTATCATAAACAGCTTATGATTAAAAATATTACAATTAATAATAGTTATACGCCCTTAATGCAAAATATTATAATTTAATTAAAAAAAAATTAATCAATAGATTCTGAAAATTTATCCCCCCTTTTTAGTTTATATATGTTATAGTTACAAAGTTTAACAAAGACAATGAGCACAGCTTAACAAATAACAGGATTATAATTAATCCAAAAAAAAAAAGATTATACGCCCTTAAATATAAAATTACAAAATAAAAAAAGATGAAAAGATACTGATATTTATTCCCCCCCTTTTTTTAACTTTATGAAATGATGAGTTTTTAAAACAGTTACATAATATTACTTATTTGATAAATTGCTTAAATGCTATATTGGCCAATAAATATATATGTTTTAGATAAAAGAATTTATTATAAAAAGAGAAGTTTATTTTAGAAAAGAAATGAAAATTTTGAATATTAAATTTTATTAATTGACGTCAATTATTTTAATTTAGAAAATAACCTCTGGGAGGTTGTTAGGTCCGAAAGTTTGCATGCAGGCTCCACCCAATAATTTTTTATATATTTTATAATTAATTTCACAAGTCTACATCTAAAAGATAGTTTTTAAGAGAAACATATTCGCTGAAGTAAATTTAGGCACATATACAATATGAGTTTAATTAAAGTTCTATAAAGTCAGTTTTTTTGTAACATCACTTTTGTGCACGTGAAACTCTGAAGCTATGTTGAAACAAAACGTGTTTTGTTAACAGGGCGAAACATGTTTAGATCTTTAGCTGTGTTTCTTCTACCAGCATATTAGCTATAGCAAAAAACATGTTTTTTTTAGCGTCTGTACAAAATCAGACATGTTGTAGCATTAAAGTTCATTATTAAAGTAAATATCTGGTTATTTGTCAAAATTAAAGAAAATTGATTGTATAACAGAAATTCGTTAAGATGGTACTTAAAAGCTTCTTAGATGATTATAAATCTATTTATATATATTTAATTTTGTTTGAAACAAAGCTTGTATAAGACTTGCAAAGATCTGCAAAAGTCTGTAAAACGAAATTTTCTGATTTAGAATAGATTTCTCCAATTGTTTTATATTTGACATGTTCAATAAGATATTCTGATCATTTAATGTTCAACATTAGTTTGCACCTATTTCACATAATTGTTCAAAACTCAAAATGTGCCTTTGCAAGGTTTTGTAAAGTATGTCTTAACAAAAGAAAATTTTTATAATCATTGAGTTTCAAAAGAACATTGAATATTAAATAAAACATGAAATACATATTTTAAAAATACATGATAATTAATAAATTATTTTAAAGCATTAACAAAAATTTAAAATATGATAAAACCTGTAAGGCTGAGTACCTGGAAAATCCTGTCGCAGTTCACGTGAGCTTGTGCCGTGAAAATAATAATTTAATTAACATTATAGACTAAAACGCACAGAAACTGTAGATTAAGCATCGTTGAAACTGAAGCAGAATTTTTGAGAATCAGAAAGAAATTATTATATCTAACGTAACGATGTAAAATTGTCAGGCATTGTGAGTGACTACCGGTAGACTAGACAACGGGTATTAGAGATAGGCTGTCTTGCCGTCGTACTTTACCCTCCGATATCATACGATGATTTGTTTTGGACAATCTCGGCAGGTGGCAGCATCTGTCAAGCGACGGAAGTAGTGTATGTGGAAAACGAGTTAATGAGATTTTTGCAGAAGTGATTTTGAATTTGAATGCTACAGCTCTCCCCCCCCGAAAGACGGAGTTGGGGTGGAGTCAGAAAGGAGGCCAGAAGGGCCTCTCACAAAATTTAGAAAAAGGGCCAGAAGGGCCTTCAACAAAAGTTCGAAGATAGGGGCCTGAAGGGCCTCCTACAAAAATTTTGAAGTCAGGGGCACCTGATAGAAACAACGCTTCATAATGCTTTTATAGTCACCACTCTAGGGTGAAGCCTCCTTCGGCAATTACTTATTAAATTTTGAAATTTCTACAGCGTCTCAGCTCTTCCCACCTATAATTGGGATAAGCCCAGGAGAGAAAGAGCTGAAGGATGACGCAAAGGTCGACATTGCTGTGCATGAACTGACTTTGTACTCTAAGGTACGTGGGGAAAGGGGTGGAGTGGCACCTCGGGAAGCCAAGTGGAGGTGACCACTCCGGGGACCAGGGGAGGGAATGTGCATAGCACATTGTACTTACAGGAAAGGCCGGACTCAGACGGGGGGGAGTATCCTCTGAGCCGACCTTTACATTTAATTACAAAAATAAATAAAAATAAAAGAAAAACTCCTGAAGCCAATACTGGTCAGATCATGCTCAGCGTCGTTATTTTTTAAATTCCTCCTCTCCCATACGAAGAAAAATTTAAACTATTCACGGCTCTTAACAATTTCCGTGAGAAAAAAGAATTTTGAAAGGTCTAAACAAATAATCCATTTTTAAAAATAAACAAAGAAGCAGTATGAAACGTTGGGGAGTCAAAATTGTTTTAGTGCCCAAGGCAGGGCATGTGATGTTTGACTTAAGGTCTTATATGTGTATCATGTGCCCCAAAAAAAAAAGGAATTTAATTTAATCAAAAAAAAAAATTGTGTAAAAAAAAATTTCATCAAAATATATTGTGATTATAAAAAAGTGTGAAAGAAGTGTAGCAAAAAAGTGTGGCAAAAAGACAGTATAAAAAGGTGACCCACAATGTGAGAAAACCCAACTCCGGTTTTCTCAACCCTAATAAAAAAAACTAAATCAGGAAACAAACATGTTGACCTGCTAACTAACAACCAAACAAATTAATCAAGACAAACAGGCCAACCATGTCGTCCTATATACAAAAACTGGGCCCCTATAATTTGGAAAAGAGAAAAAAAAAAAATTTTAGCACACAATGATATATTATTTAAGAGTGTTCAACATTTCAATGAATTATCTATTAAGAATGTGCCACCATCTGCATCAACCAGTCCACCGCCATCTTGCCTATTGCTCATGATGATAAAATTTAAAAAAAAATAAATAAAAATAATTTTCTTTCAAGATGACAAAAAAATTCAAAAGCAAACTCAGTGTTCTTTAACGAGTCTACTAATCTCAGCAAATCCACTGCCATTTTAACTATTGCTGATAAAAAAAAATTAACAACGTGATTTAAAAAAAAAATAAAAATTTCTTTTAAGATGATGCAAAAATGAAGTGAAAGAACCAGAGATGAATTGAGAATTGTATGTTGTGTAGTTGTTGTGTATATGGGTGTGTGTAAGTATGAATTAATACAGACAAGCGAAAGAAAACTCGAGAAAGTTTTTGAAGGAAATTTTAATTTTTTTTTGTTTCTAACTATTTTTGGGTTTTATTATTTATTTAATTTTTTTTGAATTCCCGAATGAGCCCGCTGTCTGGATCAAATTCAGTGAATGACTAGAGTGCAATGTATGTAAATATATATATATATATATATATATAAAAATATTTAAGCAGACAAAATAATAAAAAAAAGTTTATCGAAATTGGTTTAGAAGTTTTTGTGTAAGTGTTTATATGTAAAATAAATAATAAAAAAAGAGACTATAGATTTATATAGATTTAAATATTTAAAATAAAAAAAAAATTTCATCAGCAATAGTTGTGCAGTATTTGAAAAGCTGCAAAACATAAAATTGAGCCTTGTTTAACAAAGAAAATTTTGAATTTAAATTTAGATGGTTCCAATGCAAAATTTTGAAAATTAACTACGGTTCCAGAATTTAAAATTAACCAAGCTCTGTAATTTAGAAAAAACCAAGCTAGAATTTAAAGCTAACCACGCTCTGCTACCAGAAACATGTTACCAGGGGACTTAAATTTAAGAAAGGCGGAACCAAAATGGTAACAATGTTTGAAAAGAAAAATAAAAAAAGACAAAGACAAGTTTAGAAATTAACAAGGCTCAAGTTTATTGAAACAAAGAAATTTCAACGTTTCAGATTTTATCATTTACAACTGAGAAAGACATCCTGAGACAAAATTATCATAAACAGCTTATGATTAAAAATATTACAATTAATAATAGTTATACGCCCTTAATGCAAAATATTATAATTTAATTAAAAAAAAATTAATCAATAGATTCTGAAAATTTATCCCCCCTTTTTAGTTTATATATGTTATAGTTACAAAGTTTAACAAAGACAATGAGCACAGCTTAACAAATAACAGGATTATAATTAATCCAAAAAAAAAAGATTATACGCCCTTAAATATAAAATTACAAAATAAAAAAAGATGAAAAGATACTGATATTTATTCCCCCCCTTTTTTTAACTTTATGAAATGATGAGTTTTTAAAACAGTTACATAATATTACTTATTTGATAAATTGCTTAAATGCTATATTGGCCAATAAATATATATGTTTTAGATAAAAGAATTTATTATAAAAAGAGAAGTTTATTTTAGAAAAGAAATGAAAATTTTGAATATTAAATTTTATTAATTGACGTCAATTATTTTAATTTAGAAAATAACCTCTGGGAGGTTGTTAGGTCCGAAAGTTTGCATGCAGGCTCCACCCAATAATTTTTTATATATTTTATAATTAATTTCACAAGTCTACATCTAAAAGATAGTTTTTAAGAGAAACATATTCGCTGAAGTAAATTTAGGCACATATACAATATGAGTTTAATTAAAGTTCTATAAAGTCAGTTTTTTTGTAACATCACTTTTGTGCACGTGAAACTCTGAAGCTATGTTGAAACAAAACGTGTTTTGTTAACAGGGCGAAACATGTTTAGATCTTTAGCTGTGTTTCTTCTACCAGCATATTAGCTATAGCAAAAAACATGTTTTTTTTAGCGTCTGTACAAAATCAGACATGTTGTAGCATTAAAGTTCATTATTAAAGTAAATATCTGGTTATTTGTCAAAATTAAAGAAAATTGATTGTATAACAGAAATTCGTTAAGATGGTACTTAAAAGCTTCTTAGATGATTATAAATCTATTTATATATATTTAATTTTGTTTGAAACAAAGCTTGTATAAGACTTGCAAAGATCTGCAAAAGTCTGTAAAACGAAATTTTCTGATTTAGAATAGATTTCTCCAATTGTTTTATATTTGACATGTTCAATAAGATATTCTGATCATTTAATGTTCAACATTAGTTTGCACCTATTTCACATAATTGTTCAAAACTCAAAATGTGCCTTTGCAAGGTTTTGTAAAGTATGTCTTAACAAAAGAAAATTTTTATAATCATTGAGTTTCAAAAGAACATTGAATATTAAATAAAACATGAAATACATATTTTAAAAATACATGATAATTAATAAATTATTTTAAAGCATTAACAAAAATTTAAAATATGATAAAACCTGTAAGGCTGAGTACCTGGAAAATCCTGTCGCAGTTCACGTGAGCTTGTGCCGTGAAAATAATAATTTAATTAACATTATAGACTAAAACGCACAGAAACTGTAGATTAAGCATCGTTGAAACTGAAGCAGAATTTTTGAGAATCAGAAAGAAATTATTATATCTAACGTAACGATGTAAAATTGTCAGGCATTGTGAGTGACTACCGGTAGACTAGACAACGGGTATTAGAGATAGGCTGTCTTGCCGTCGTACTTTACCCTCCGATATCATACGATGATTTGTTTTGGACAATCTCGGCAGGTGGCAGCATCTGTCAAGCGACGGAAGTAGTGTATGTGGAAAACGAGTTAATGAGATTTTTGCAGAAGTGATTTTGAATTTGAATGCTACAGCTCTCCCCCCCCGAAAGACGGAGTTGGGGTGGAGTCAGAAAGGAGGCCAGAAGGGCCTCTCACAAAATTTAGAAAAAGGGCCAGAAGGGCCTTCAACAAAAGTTCGAAGATAGGGGCCTGAAGGGCCTCCTACAAAAATTTTGAAGTCAGGGGCACCTGATAGAAACAACGCTTCATAATGCTTTTATAGTCACCACTCTAGGGTGAAGCCTCCTTCGGCAATTACTTATTAAATTTTGAAATTTCTACAGCGTCTCAGCTCTTCCCACCTATAATTGGGATAAGCCCAGGAGAGAAAGAGCTGAAGGATGACGCAAAGGTCGACATTGCTGTGCATGAACTGACTTTGTACTCTAAGGTACGTGGGGAAAGGGGTGGAGTGGCACCTCGGGAAGCCAAGTGGAGGTGACCACTCCGGGGACCAGGGGAGGGAATGTGCATAGCACATTGTACTTACAGGAAAGGCCGGACTCAGACGGGGGGGAGTATCCTCTGAGCCGACCTTTACATTTAATTACAAAAATAAATAAAAATAAAAGAAAAACTCCTGAAGCCAATACTGGTCAGATCATGCTCAGCGTCGTTATTTTTTAAATTCCTCCTCTCCCATACGAAGAAAAATTTAAACTATTCACGGCTCTTAACAATTTCCGTGAGAAAAAAGAATTTTGAAAGGTCTAAACAAATAATCCATTTTTAAAAATAAACAAAGAAGCAGTATGAAACGTTGGGGAGTCAAAATTGTTTTAGTGCCCAAGGCAGGGCATGTGATGTTTGACTTAAGGTCTTATATGTGTATCATGTGCCCCAAAAAAAAAAGGAATTTAATTTAATCAAAAAAAAAAATTGTGTAAAAAAAAATTTCATCAAAATATATTGTGATTATAAAAAAGTGTGAAAGAAGTGTAGCAAAAAAGTGTGGCAAAAAGACAGTATAAAAAGGTGACCCACAATGTGAGAAAACCCAACTCCGGTTTTCTCAACCCTAATAAAAAAAACTAAATCAGGAAACAAACATGTTGACCTGCTAACTAACAACCAAACAAATTAATCAAGACAAACAGGCCAACCATGTCGTCCTATATACAAAAACTGGGCCCCTATAATTTGGAAAAGAGAAAAAAAAAAAATTTTAGCACACAATGATATATTATTTAAGAGTGTTCAACATTTCAATGAATTATCTATTAAGAATGTGCCACCATCTGCATCAACCAGTCCACCGCCATCTTGCCTATTGCTCATGATGATAAAATTTAAAAAAAAATAAATAAAAATAATTTTCTTTCAAGATGACAAAAAAATTCAAAAGCAAACTCAGTGTTCTTTAACGAGTCTACTAATCTCAGCAAATCCACTGCCATTTTAACTATTGCTGATAAAAAAAAATTAACAACGTGATTTAAAAAAAAAATAAAAATTTCTTTTAAGATGATGCAAAAATGAAGTGAAAGAACCAGAGATGAATTGAGAATTGTATGTTGTGTAGTTGTTGTGTATATGGGTGTGTGTAAGTATGAATTAATACAGACAAGCGAAAGAAAACTCGAGAAAGTTTTTGAAGGAAATTTTAATTTTTTTTTGTTTCTAACTATTTTTGGGTTTTATTATTTATTTAATTTTTTTTGAATTCCCGAATGAGCCCGCTGTCTGGATCAAATTCAGTGAATGACTAGAGTGCAATGTATGTAAATATATATATATATATATATATAAAAATATTTAAGCAGACAAAATAATAAAAAAAAGTTTATCGAAATTGGTTTAGAAGTTTTTGTGTAAGTGTTTATATGTAAAATAAATAATAAAAAAAGAGACTATAGATTTATATAGATTTAAATATTTAAAATAAAAAAAAAATTTCATCAGCAATAGTTGTGCAGTATTTGAAAAGCTGCAAAACATAAAATTGAGCCTTGTTTAACAAAGAAAATTTTGAATTTAAATTTAGATGGTTCCAATGCAAAATTTTGAAAATTAACTACGGTTCCAGAATTTAAAATTAACCAAGCTCTGTAATTTAGAAAAAACCAAGCTAGAATTTAAAGCTAACCACGCTCTGCTACCAGAAACATGTTACCAGGGGACTTAAATTTAAGAAAGGCGGAACCAAAATGGTAACAATGTTTGAAAAGAAAAATAAAAAAAGACAAAGACAAGTTTAGAAATTAACAAGGCTCAAGTTTATTGAAACAAAGAAATTTCAACGTTTCAGATTTTATCATTTACAACTGAGAAAGACATCCTGAGACAAAATTATCATAAACAGCTTATGATTAAAAATATTACAATTAATAATAGTTATACGCCCTTAATGCAAAATATTATAATTTAATTAAAAAAAAATTAATCAATAGATTCTGAAAATTTATCCCCCCTTTTTAGTTTATATATGTTATAGTTACAAAGTTTAACAAAGACAATGAGCACAGCTTAACAAATAACAGGATTATAATTAATCCAAAAAAAAAAGATTATACGCCCTTAAATATAAAATTACAAAATAAAAAAAGATGAAAAGATACTGATATTTATTCCCCCCCTTTTTTTAACTTTATGAAATGATGAGTTTTTAAAACAGTTACATAATATTACTTATTTGATAAATTGCTTAAATGCTATATTGGCCAATAAATATATATGTTTTAGATAAAAGAATTTATTATAAAAAGAGAAGTTTATTTTAGAAAAGAAATGAAAATTTTGAATATTAAATTTTATTAATTGACGTCAATTATTTTAATTTAGAAAATAACCTCTGGGAGGTTGTTAGGTCCGAAAGTTTGCATGCAGGCTCCACCCAATAATTTTTTATATATTTTATAATTAATTTCACAAGTCTACATCTAAAAGATAGTTTTTAAGAGAAACATATTCGCTGAAGTAAATTTAGGCACATATACAATATGAGTTTAATTAAAGTTCTATAAAGTCAGTTTTTTTGTAACATCACTTTTGTGCACGTGAAACTCTGAAGCTATGTTGAAACAAAACGTGTTTTGTTAACAGGGCGAAACATGTTTAGATCTTTAGCTGTGTTTCTTCTACCAGCATATTAGCTATAGCAAAAAACATGTTTTTTTTAGCGTCTGTACAAAATCAGACATGTTGTAGCATTAAAGTTCATTATTAAAGTAAATATCTGGTTATTTGTCAAAATTAAAGAAAATTGATTGTATAACAGAAATTCGTTAAGATGGTACTTAAAAGCTTCTTAGATGATTATAAATCTATTTATATATATTTAATTTTGTTTGAAACAAAGCTTGTATAAGACTTGCAAAGATCTGCAAAAGTCTGTAAAACGAAATTTTCTGATTTAGAATAGATTTCTCCAATTGTTTTATATTTGACATGTTCAATAAGATATTCTGATCATTTAATGTTCAACATTAGTTTGCACCTATTTCACATAATTGTTCAAAACTCAAAATGTGCCTTTGCAAGGTTTTGTAAAGTATGTCTTAACAAAAGAAAATTTTTATAATCATTGAGTTTCAAAAGAACATTGAATATTAAATAAAACATGAAATACATATTTTAAAAATACATGATAATTAATAAATTATTTTAAAGCATTAACAAAAATTTAAAATATGATAAAACCTGTAAGGCTGAGTACCTGGAAAATCCTGTCGCAGTTCACGTGAGCTTGTGCCGTGAAAATAATAATTTAATTAACATTATAGACTAAAACGCACAGAAACTGTAGATTAAGCATCGTTGAAACTGAAGCAGAATTTTTGAGAATCAGAAAGAAATTATTATATCTAACGTAACGATGTAAAATTGTCAGGCATTGTGAGTGACTACCGGTAGACTAGACAACGGGTATTAGAGATAGGCTGTCTTGCCGTCGTACTTTACCCTCCGATATCATACGATGATTTGTTTTGGACAATCTCGGCAGGTGGCAGCATCTGTCAAGCGACGGAAGTAGTGTATGTGGAAAACGAGTTAATGAGATTTTTGCAGAAGTGATTTTGAATTTGAATGCTACAAGATAATCACCTAAAGCGGTAAATCTGTTATTAAACATGAACATATATAAAATATTTATAAAAGCAAACAACAGGCTGATTAAGAATGTTTTGTTGTTTTTACTTAAAACTTACATTTTACGCCTGTAAGGCTAACGAGTACGGTGAGATGTTGATTAACAAGAGCCTCTACTTCAAGTAATAATTTGCCTCTGCCACCGTTTTAGAGTTATATGTACATTACATAAAAAAGAGTAAGGGAGGAAAAAATCTAAACAAAGTAAGCATTTAATCTATTAAAGAGGAAGAACTTTTATTACACCGCTTTTACCGAAAATAAATTCATCTTATAACAATTTTTATATAAAATCTAAAGATGGGATTAAACATTTTAAATTCATATTTATATAATGTAAAACATCAGTCTTGAGTTCATTCGACTAAGTTATCTTCCCGTAATCTTCAGAGTTATCAGCTGTACGCTTCATTGACTTCCAACAGTGTAAATATTTTACGTTGATTTAGCACTCCAATGTTCTAAAGTGTAGTTATTACTAGTTACTATTATTATACACTGCACTTATGGAATATTAAGTTAAATAATTAAAATATCAGTTTTTATTATTGAATTTGATGTAAGAGTTATATTGTCTGTTAAATCTAAAAAACCATAGCCTTTAAATAATTACTTACATTTTTAATTTGAACTTAAATAACTTGGATTGACCGAGGTTGTATAATATGGTGGAAGTTTGTGTACTGTGACATCTTAATCAAAGTAATGCTTTATATTAAATCTGATTTTTATCAGTTTGTTTTCTCAATACAAAAAATTGAACTAATGAGGTGAATTGTGACATTACGCATGCGCGTAATGTAGGGTTCCGTTTGGGTTAGTATTTATTCACCCACGTAGGGCCTACTTCGATATATGACCTGTATTATTATTATTTATATCTGTATTGATATTAAACACTATTTTTTATAATTATATCATTAACACACTGATTTTAAATTCTACGTTAAGTGAGTAGTGTTTAAAAGTATAAACAGAGTAATATCATCTATCATCTATTTGTATTATACAAATGCCAACGATGAAATTCCTTTTCTAAACATCACTTTTTAATATTTTGATCATATTTATCTGTTAGATTTACTTACCATCAGACTGAGATGTAATTAAATGTCTATTATATTTAGGTTATGTTTTCATGTTTGTTATCTCTTCAAAATAAAATGGAACATTTTCATTTAGAACAATGGAAAAATGTTGACATTCAATTCCGGGAAATTGATCCAGGGCAAATATTCTGACAATCTGTCACAAGTTCTTTGATTCAATTTCCAGTTGAGTTGACAAATTCTATTCCTTGTGATAACACTAGCAACAGATCTTGTTAGGCTACGCGGGGATATTCTTGTCATGAGCAACATCACAATATAATTATGCAAATGTATTTTGGTTACGTGAGTATATGGAGTCCTTGTAAAATATTTATTCTGTTAGGGATCAATACATACTTTGAAATTTGTGTTTTAGAGTTAGAGAAGACAGATTGAATGTTGAACACAATAATTCTTGTGTTCACCAAACACTACAGGAACCTTTTCGATAAAACTCCTATTTACTTACAAATAATTAAACATATGTGTATAATATCAATATTGGTATTAAACAAATGAATAAAACATTGCATTTGTTTCATATAAAAAGTTTTAATAACAATGATAATTTAAAGTTTATTTTTAGGATGAATGCTTCAGTGCCATAATTTCCTGTTAGAAGGCGTGTGATGTGGCTCATTTAGTGGAGGTACGAATATAGCTCGCTGTAGCTACACTTGTGAAGCGACAATAGTTGAGAAGGTTCTAATCAGATTATCATCGTTGAGTGTTGCCGTGTTTTACGCTACTAGTCTAGTTCGCTACTGTAAACCTTTAACAAAATAATAATAATAATTGTACTTACACCAAAGTAAATTGTTTTGTGGTACCACCTTTCACTGTTATTTCCGGCTTTGTACGGGTCAAGACATTTGATATCAGTAAGCCTATGAGTAATCCATGCAAGTAAAAACAAATACATCTCTCGGACTCACGAGATTATGAAAAAAATCCGTTAGAATGAACCCTTTTAACTCCTTTAGGTTTTTAATTTATCAAAATCCCTTCTTAGTGGATCTTTAATAATAACTAGATTATTCTTTGAAATACAGAAAAATTTTAAACAATTTATTTATCGTTAAAAGGGGAACATTTCAAAGCCTCTTATATAATCTTTGCAGTTTAAATGGTTTTCGAGATATTCAACATTAATGTTTTAAAACCGTTGCAAATATACCAAATTAAGTCTTTTTTTCTTGAACTACTTGTAAAAAGTTTTAAAAACTACCTATATCTAATCTGAACTCAATATCTTATCTATTTTCGAAGTAATAATATTATTTAGTATACAAACAAAATGGTGGATAGACGGGAAACCTGGCGATATATAAATACAAATAGTTATAAGATATGCTTTCTTTATTTTGACCCGAGAAATTACCTCCTATTGTTAGGGAACAAAATTGAGCAGCATTTTGTATAAATAAATATTGAGCTTGACTTGCAAGATAATATTAGATAGAATAAAACACGAACATAACAATTACGTTTACTTAATCATACGACATTTCAACGACAAAGTCGCCATCCTCAGTGATACATGAGCTACAATAACTAAACTATAAATTACTCATAAATACTGTGCCACGTGCTTTTTTTCGCTATGCTAGGAGTTTTATTAAAAGTAGTAGTATTGAAAGTACGTAATCTTATATTTACCTTTCATTCGTGAAGGAAAACTAGTAGTAAATTATTATCAGATTACTAAATAATTTATTCTATCTTTCAATTAATTGTGTTTTACTTTTTAGTTCAACATTTTCTACCTATTTTATTTTTTTATTTTTAGTCATAGACCTAACTCTTCATAAAGTAGGACTATATTTATATCTAAATTTATTAAATAAACGTATAAATTTTAAATTAAACGTATTATTAGATTAAATTATAGTTTTAGTTTTTCACTTTATGCTCGCATGCACACGCACATAGCAAAAATGTAATCTACAAGTGTAATAAAAGTGCAAGTTACATTATAACTACTATACTGAGCCCCTTGAGAGGGTAGCGATGTTTCAGAATGCAACGCGCATATAACAATAGACTTTACATGGACCGTGTACCGTAATAACAGTGTTTAAACAAATTAATGTCGTTTTTAAATGAATACACTTTAAACAGATATTCCGAATTCATTGGAATAGGTAAAATAAGTGATCTCGATGTACACACAGCATTTGCTTCCACAATGTTCTCTACTTAGCTGGGAAAAGGTCTGCCTAGTGAGCTGAACACGTCAAACGGTTAGGCGTTCAGTCTCCCTTGCTGGCGTTCTAATAACACTTTCCTGAAGTTCTTTTTATTCACCAAGTTTACCTTGATAACGTCCTAACTTCTGTTTTTAACTTCTAGTGACATGTATTAGACAAAATCAAAGAACAAATAATTCAGATTTCACGTAGGTATTCACCACACAATCGTGGTCATTCATTGTTGTCGTAAAGAGATAACAGGCATCATTAAATATTGAGGATCTTTCTCTGTGTACAGTATACTTATAGAAACTGTCTGTCATTTTTATTTTAAAGGAGAAATCGCAAAGTTCGTGTTATCTCGACATTATAGAATGTTTATTGGATAAATACAATAATCTATATTTAACTTTAAACTAGTAAATATCACTCTTTATATATTACATTTGTATACTTAGTAGTACTAATTTTGAGTAAAGGAATGACAAAATAAATAATCTATTTTTGTAAGCAGAGAAGTTATATGCATTATTTCGGCACAATGTCGTCGATATTAGAAAAACTTTTGGGAAATGTGTTGAGACATTCATATTTAGTTTTCTTCCGTGTAGCTGAATATGTATTCAACATTTATATATGTAATATATTACAACTAAGATGTGATATAATAATATTATTAAAACATTTTCAACATTATAGACAATTATTTAATCGTTTCCTCTAATAATTATGTTCTCGCTATTTCGTATATATAACAGATAGTTGGTGTTATGACTAATATATATCCCAAGTTACCAATTAAATAGTTGGTCTCTAATTTAAACTCTAAATAGTTATAAAATTTAATTTCACAAATATAAGTTAAAACATGATAATTTCTAAAAGACGAAATTTTATAATAATTTATAAAAAAACACAAGATGTGGAAAACATCGGTTTTTACAAAATGTAAAGAAGAAATAACGAATTTGCTTTAACAACTTTATAAATTGAAATGTAAGATTACCTCATGTTTTGGTTGACACACATTCATACATATCCAAATTTTGATTGAAATAAGCAGTTAGTGCCATATGAGCTTTATTTGATAACGTTTAGTGGGAAAATGTTACTTACTATAGTAATAATAACGTAAAAGGTAGTAATTTCTCGTTATAGCCCGCTATGAATTATATTACATAAAATAAAGGTGTTTGGGTTTGTTAAAATTACCTTGGAAATTAATTTGATAAAACAAAGTTTGTTTTCATTTCCATGACTAATAATTTCATAAACCATATGTAAAATTTTCTCGTTCCTCTAGACCTATAATAAAAGCCCAACGAAATTATTTAATGTGTTTTTGAAAGCAAGGAATTTATGTGCATTCTTTTCGCCACAGTGTCGTCGATATTGGAAAAACTTTTGGGAAATGTGTTGAAACTTTCATTTTTAGTTTTCTTCCGTGTAGCTGAGTATGTCTTCAACATTTATATATGTTATATATTTGAAATAAGTTGTGTTATAGTAAATTATAAAAATATTTTCAAAATAATAGCCAAACATTTAATAATCTTTTCCTCTCATAAATAAGTTCATCTTTATTTCGTGTATATGACAGATAGTTGTTGTTATGACTTATATACAGCCTAAGAACACCAAATAAATAATTGGTCTCTAATTTTATAAATAGTTATTAATTTAATTTAATAAACTTCAGTTAAAACATGAAAATTTTATTATAATTTAAAAAAAAAAACACGAAAAGTGGTTTGTCACCATTTAATTAAAACTGTAGAAAAGCGCATTTGTAAATTATGAAGTAGAAAGAAAGGACTAATAAATATCCATTCCTTCTAAATGATTTAAATGTTTGCTTAACAATACAAAACGTTCAATGTTGAATACACCCGATTATTTCTACAACCTTTTCCTCTTGAAGGTTATCTGCAGTACGCTTCATTGCGTCACAACTTGTATTCGCTTTTCGTTGATGTAGCGTTCTTTAAGGTTACAAATCTTACATACATTTTTCTGTATCCATAATATACGACAGGTGGGGTAAATATGACTATTTAAAACTTGCTTTTACATTGAATATTAAGCGTAATAATGTATGAAATTGTAGGTAAAATTATGATAGTTTAAAAGTAACATTTTAAATGATGTTTAAAATACCCTATAACGCAGTTTAAACAATTTTATTTTTAAACAACATATATTTTTACATCTATAACTATAGAACATCAGAGGATGGTTACCATAACCTATGACAATCGTGATAGAATTTCATCCACAAGATAGCAGATTGCATGGTTTCACATTAGCAGATTACTACGTGCACGTTAAATATATACAGAGTATTTTTTTTTTAATGTTTCAAGAATTCAGGAGTTTATTGCTCACAACAAAACCAATGAAAAAGTTAATATAATCATATTTCCTACAAATTGTTTTAACTTTTGTATGCTACTTAGTGTACAAAATAAAGTGGCGGCTATTTAAACTTTTAACAACTTATATTTTGAAACCCTATATTTTTACAATTTTGTAATAAGAAACAAAATACTTTCCTTTTGGAAAAACATTTTTAAAACAATTTTTAGTCTATGGGAAATGATAATTGAGTTATCGACAAAAATTGAAATCATGGGTTGCAACACCCAAGATACCTACATCCAATTTTTTTTTGAATTCAGCATTTTTTTTTTAAAGGACAACTGAGTTTATGACACACTAAATAATAATATATAATAATTATCATATACTTCTTTATTGATGCTTAAATCGATGTATTTTGAACGAGGCCCCAACTTTGAAAAGCTCTTCTAGTTTTTTCATAAAGATCTTGTTTTTCATTACTTTTTTTTTCTTAAAATACATTTCCAATAACAACTAAACGTATCCTTTTTCCTCCCAAAATTTTATTCTAAGTTAATCTTGGGTGTTGTAGATAATTATCAAAAAATAATCTTTGAGTTTTGTTTTCTTCATAAATCAATTATCCATTAATTTATAGAAAGAATAAAAAAGCCATTTTGTAAGCTATTAAAAAAAGAAAATATTTTGTCTCCTTGTTAATAATTTGTAAACCTAACGGTTTCTGAGATATTCGAAGTTAAAAAGTTTAAATAACCCAAATTTTTAAATAAATAAAGGAAATCGGTTGATTATTTTGATCGAAATGTGTATTTAGCCTATAACACTAAGTAGCATACAAAATTTAAACTCCATATCATTTACCATCAAAAGATATGTATTGAATACACAAAATTGCGTCTAGATAGAAAACTAAGCATATTAGGAAATATGTTTACATAAACTTTTCCATTGTTTTTGATGTGAGGAATACGCTCCTGAATTCCACAAACTTTTGTAAACACCTTGAACATAGTGTATCCATGAAATCATGGTGGGATTTCAAATTAAGTGTTATGGTTTCATAAGAAAAATTTAGGTTATTTAGTTTCTTTCGTAATTAGATAACCAGTGTTGTTCGTTTAATCATATGGTTTGTTTATTGGTCTCATTGTATCCAGGACATACCCTTAAAAGTATGAGTTTAATGTGGACATTCTTACTGAAATTGAAGCTTATGATAATATTCTGAAACAAGTTATGTGTCACATTATGACCATTTTTCATACTTCACACAAGTACATCGCCACAATGCTCAATTTAATGAAGTCCTTCAATCTTTCGTTGAATATGAGCGTAACAGCCCAAAAGTCAATATTAGGCGCGCTTTTGTCTGGATCAAATTATCGACCAATATTTCTTTCCTAAAAGTACTGTAGGTGGAATAATCTATTCTGCCGTGTTCGAGTTATATGCTCTTCTTAAAATCGAGGATAAACAACTTGATTTTTCAGTAAGATGGAGCACTGCCACACTATTCCAATGCTCTTGAGGTGTACGGAAGGCATGGTCATCATTTTCCCCCGACTGTACACGCATGTACCTTTATTTATAGGGGTATGATAAATTAAATATCTACAACGAAAGGATTCGTAACTCCAACTATTGATAAATTCAAGAAGGGGTGACACCAATAACTTGAGATGTTCTGGATCGAGTGTGTGAAGAGCTGGAATCGACGCCCACATTATGACTTAGATAATGTAGAATTACACTGTTCTATTCTTTAATCTTTCACGTTTTTAAACACATAAAAAAAATTATTCAAAACACATCACGACTTTATGGGCACACTGTAAATCAGGTCTAATACCAAATTTGGACCACTGCGTTGAGTCGTCATTGCAGTTTTGGTTTTAAATGTCAAATATCCTTAGGTAATGGGACTACAGAAAATCGAGGATGATATACTCACTCTAAGGGTCGGCAACTTTCATTAATAAAGAATTCTCTTTAAATCTCTCTATTTCGCGGTCAAATACCAGATCACCCCTACTCTATCTACTTCCGTCATCACAGGTTTTACAAAACTCTATCGTGAAATAAAAAATGCAGATTATAAATTGTATACGTTATTAAAATAACCACAAAAACTACGTATAATTAGAAACATTAAATAAATTTTCATTTTCGTTTAGGTTATATATAAAATAAAATTATCAACTTATACAACTGTAATGAGCTACTATATACTTGTGGAAATTTCAATCACCAAATAAATGAATATTCTGTTTTCCACAGAAACCATTTTATTTGTGCAATAGAAATACAAAACGACATTTCAATAACTAGGTCATTATCCTCAGTTGTTACGAGCACTCAGTGTACATGTAACATCCGAGGATGATAACTTTGTCATTAAAATGTCATCTTGTATTTGTATTGCGTAAATAAATTGGTTTTTGTGGAAATTGTGTTTGCATTCATTTGGTCATTATCAATGTATAATGTGTTAAAATATAATTAATCTTATGTTATGCAGAATAATCTGTAAAGCTCACACATTGTTTGATTTACATACTGATTGTGATAAAGTAAAATACATATCACATTGACATTGTGACCCATGTTTGCTTCCTCTTGACGAGAAAATGGAAAATTGATATTTGAAACAATAGGAAAATGTTGACATTCAATTCCGGGGAATTGATCCTGGGCACTATTGTAAAACCTCTCAGGACTAACTCAATTCTGTTTGACGTCAGTTTCAATGGATAAATTTTTGACATTGATTATTAGATTCTGACTTGAATAGCGTAAAATATTAGGTGGTTAATTTAGTAATCACGAGCATGAATAATTAAAAACTAGTTAGTGATTATTATTTTTTTAAATAGATTTTTGATTTCTGATTTAAAGTATACAAATGTTTTGTAGAAATCATATATTCACTAAATCCGTTAATACTAGAATGCCAGTCAAATATACCAACAAAAGTCTAAGTGAAGTTTATACAAATTCTTACTCAGTATATATTAGTGCTGTGAAGATTCGTTTAACTAATAACAATAAGCTATTTGAGATATACTACATATCTTCCCGTTGGAGTGTCCCCCATCGAATACTTGTGGAATTCCATACAAAGCGAATTACTTTTCGCTCCAATTCAATGAATCCATGAAACACAGCGGCACAATGGAATCTCTGTAGTAAGGTAAAATGAAACTATAATATTGTTGCAAACACAAATTTCTTTTGTTATTCTGATTCACTGTGAAAAGAGAAATAATTGTATAGAATATTGTATGTATTGTTACACCAGTTGATAATTAAAATAATTCACTTACAGTAACAATGAACATTTTATATAAATTATTGTCCTCATTACTAAGCTAAAACCGACGACGACAACATTTTTCCATAAAATATTAACAAAGTTCGCTGCAAAAGGGTCTCAGTATGTGTTCAGGAGTTCTAAAATAATAATATAAAAATTATAAAATATTTACAAAATAAATAATAACTGAAAACATTATAGTAACCTACAAACAACTTCAGTGCCGCTCGAATTTTCTAGACGTGTACGTCACGCTGTCGTATGTGTTTCTTGTCATGTGTTTGTGTTTTGTGTTCTTCAATCGACCTCCAGTCGAAGTGAAAACTTACCTTCATAAAACTTTAATTAAAAAAAAAAACGAGTTACGCAGAACACCTACTTAATAACCATCACGCACATTCAAATTGCTATAGTAATATGAATATACTAAACGTGTGCAGGAAAGGAAAACTAACCAATTCCTTAGAAGAGTACGAAATCTATAAAACTCCCAAACTCATTTCTTAAATGACTATCTCTATTTCCCTTCTAATATATTATAAGACACTCTAAAAAACAAACTAGATATGTGTAATCAGATCACTGATAACCGAAAAAGAGATAGTAACCTACAGACAACTTCAGTGCCGCTCGAATCTCCATGACGTGAACGTCAAGCTGTCGCAATTTGTTTCTTGTCATGTGGTCTTGTTTTGTGTTCTTCAAACGACTTCCATTGGCGTGAACATTGTAGTTTTTGTTTTGTTATATTGTGGTCTGTCTTTTTATTCAAACATAACTGATGATGGGTAATGCCCGAAACCGGTATTAAAAATAATATGTAAGTAACATTTTAATAAGAAAACTAATCGTAGGATTATGTGACGGGAAAATATATTCAAAATAAAATAGATATATTTGAAGTAAATACTTTAAAACTGAGCAGTTATTATAATTAACAAAGGACGGGCTTACTTTTCCGCCATTACAAGCTTCTTAACCATGAAATATAAATGAAATTGAATCAAATTTTGTTCTAAAGAATAAAATGATATATACAACAAAACAGGAAAATAGATTACTCATAGCTCTAACTTCCGTCTGAAAATACTACTTCCCATTAAATTGAAAAGTGTTTGAGATACACATAATGGCTGAGGTTGCGACCTATTTCCAGTTAGCTGTCAGCTTGCTTCGTTTTATTTATAAACAGAAAATACATTCCAAGAGTATCTAAAGAACTTGGATTTAGATACATAGTTTCATAATACCAAAACTGTTATTATTTATTATATTTATATTAAAAAATAAATAAAAACAGAAACAGAAAATATTTTATACTCCCTTTCTTAAAACGTTATCAAAAATATATATGAAAAAGAATATTACGAAAAAATGGTTTAACAATTTTTAGACACTTACTTGTTATATGCACTATTCATTATGTACTACATTTATAATCGTAATGAATACGATTTTTTATTATTTTATTTTTATTTCCATAATATAGAAGTAATTATTTGATTTGAATCATATCTAACTAAATTGTTAAACTATTTTTTTTTAATTATTCTTTTTCTTTTGTACTTTTAACAAAGGTTTTAATAAAAAGAAATATCAATGGTTGACTATTTTTATATGGTGTGCTTTTTAAAAAAACAGGTAAAATACATATTTTTAATGCCATACACATTTTTTAAAGCAAAACAAATACCTTCTAGTTATGATATAAATAAACTGTAGATAAAAGAGTTCTAAAAACAATTAGAGAGTTGAGAAAGTTTGTTTTGTAGTTTTGAAAAGATTTTCGATTGAGCCGAGTTTCCAAGTATTTATAGGCTTCTTCGTATTTTGTGTAGAACTCATGTAAGACCACACTCAATTTCAGCTTAAAAATGAACTTTTTGTCATATAGAAACATTATTCTATAGGATAACATATTCTGTTGTGCTGTTTTTGTTGACTTACTATCCAATAACAAGTCACGGTGAACTTATAATACGAGTATAGTAAAAATTACTTTGATTTCTATCAAAGCACGGTAATTGTTCGTATACACATTCGTCTATTTTCGCTTGTATATATTATTTATTTTCCCCACAATATTAAGCCTACATTGATTTTCTATTACCATTGTAGTATTTACAATAACTAATTGAAATAAATCTATCAATACTATAAACTTCTTTCAAAATTCATCCATTTGAAAGCTGAATACGATTCAAAATTTTATTATAAAACATTTTTGATTTAAAATAAGGAATTACTCAATGTTAATAACCTATTTTAAAACATTTTCTCACTACTCCTCCCACCTTAATATGATCCCAATTTTAGACCGAACATCTAATATTATTATTCTCTACTGAAATGTTGAAAATTTGTTTTGTTATAATAAACAAACCATAAATTTATTGATTTCTAAATATTTAAAATACTGCAAAAATCTATTAAACCTATACATAGCTATCTACTATTTTGATGAAAGACTAAATATATATATATATATATATATATATATATATATATATATATATATTTATATATGATTATGGATCAAATAAACTTTAAATAGATTATTGTTTATTGTCACACATAAAAGTTTACATTATGCTACACCTTATGGCCTATAGGAGGGGATATAACATACTTTTTGCGGATGTATTGTAATTTTTATAGAGCATACATTAAAAGGATAAATAGCTGTCTTGGATTCAATGTCCATACGATCACATGAGTTCATAATGTTACTCTAATAATACCGATAACTATTTCCAGTCTAAAGGAATGGGTGGGGGTGGGAATAGAAATTGCCCAATATTATTGAAATCTTCAGTGACAACGATGAGTAAAATAAAAGTTACTGAATCCCAAAATCAACCAAAAACTCATTTGAATTTTATTTCAAAATAAATTTGATATATTTAATATTATTAAATTTGTCTTGGAGTCGAATATAAAATTGAAATTTGAATAAATAATTTGAAAGTCCTGTGTTTGGTTAATACGAATATTTTTACGTTCACATATATAATTGGTTTACCGAAATGTGTTACATAATAAGCCAAAATTGTGTTTTGTGGATTTTTCTGTATTCAGGTTCTCTAAGACCAATATATAAGTATACGAAATGATATATCTGTCTGTCGTTTATACAACCTAAAGGAGTGTACTGAATTTAAGATTTGAAAAAAGAGCATAATTGGTCATATCTCTTGACCATCCCCTTAATTTATTTTGTTTTAAATCTTGTGGGTACTAGAATTAAGAAAAAATACAAAATTCCTAATTTGTATACGTATTTACCGTCATATTTCTGTTAGTGAGATATCAGTACAAACTTAACATTGAGCTGTTATAAAAGAGAGACAAAATATTTAAACCAGCTCTATATACCGATTTCGTTCATGTTTTGGTAAAATGAGACAGCCAAAACATTGTGCGAAATCTCAAATAAAATAACATTTAAGGAATATTTAACAAACAATATTCCTCTAAAGTCCATAAAATAAATTTTAAACTAGAATAAAATAAAATAAAATTTACGATTTAGAGCAAGTTTACTGGAAAATCGTAGTAATCTAGGCCTTATTTTATATATACTCGTATATATTTTGTAACCAAAAATATCTTTCAAAGATAAATACAAAATAACACAATAACAACAAAATGTATTAGGTTAATGAGATAACACTCAGTAATAAATAGCTTTCTATTTATTATTATTATTATTATTTTGTTCGGAAACCGAATTGTTTCTCTTTTAGAATAATATATCGTTTATAACACCCAGAATATGCAGTAGATGATACTCGGAAATTAAAAAATATATAACCAATTCCATTTCATTTCTAAAACAATTATTTAAAATAGATTATTAAAGTAGAATTTAAAATAGAACTTTTTGAAGATTCTTTTAATACGTTGTCATCATAATGGGTTGGTAGCTAGAGGAATGATTATATTTAATGTGAGTAATATATTAATCACATTAATGTATATTGTACAGGTATGTATAAATATGTAACTGTTTATTAAGTCACTTCCGTTAACGCAGTGGACTATGTAACGCCGCCACTGTGAAATGGATAGAAAGCATTATTTGTGCGCGAGTGTATAAAGGTTGTTGTATTCTTTGTTTTTTCATTTGAATGTTTGTAATTGTGTTTCAATTCACCTGACGATGGACGAATAATATCCGAAACACGTGTTGTGAAATTAAGAATTTAATTTGAAGAAAACTTAAAAAGGTTTGCTGGCGGTAAGTTATTTAAGACATATCCAGTTTGCTCTATACCAATTGTAATATAAATAATTATTTAGACTTATGTAGGTGTATTACATATGTATCTGTCATTAGGAATTTGTATCGTTGAAGTATTGGAATTTTCTGTAGCACTTTACACTATTTATTATTATTATTGTTATTACATCAGCTAGGGACTTTTTGTATGGACCCTAAACAGTTCCAAAAATGTCACTTAAAGAAATATTGTATTTGTAAATAATTAGTTATGAGGTGTTTTTTTGAACGTTTAAATTTTATTTTGTGAGCAGTCACACTGATTAATTGATAATAATTAGTTTCTTAATGAGTACAGGTTATACACTGCTCTAAGGGTTTTAGAATTCGTATAATTTATTATTTAATTTAAATAAACAAAACTTCAACGTACGTATAACTGATAAGAACATCCCTTCTTTTATTTTTTGGTAAAAAAACTAATAGTAAATTACTGTAGATATTTGTTATGAAAGTGTTACTAATTTTAAAATGAGAACACCATAATCCCATGTTTGTAATTGCATTTAAAAAAGTAATCTCCATCAAAAGTAAATTTTTAAAAACTACTTTTTAACAAAAGTACTTCCTAAGGATTTTACAAATTTACTTATTTACAATTTCTCAACGATCTACCATGAAATTCAATATTGTATTAATATGTAACATAAGAATAATGTAACTGTAATTTTATTAGGTACATTTGAATTTTCTTACTTGAAAAAAATATTAGTCTGTGTGGTCACAAAAACAGTAAGAAATGACATTTACAGTTAACACACTTAAATAATATAGTTAGATCTATAACAAACTATATAATTTTTGAATTGCATAATAGTAAACAATAGTAACGTATTGTAATAGGTAGAGTAAAATTAATATCCCAACTTAAAAAAATAAATAAATAAATAACAAAAGTAGTTTTTGCCGAGACTAGTTTACCGTGTTTGTAAAATATGTTTTGGATCTATTCTTATAGTTATAGCATTTATAATACACTTGTTCCAAGTTTGAAATTTATTAAATCTTACAAAGAATGAGAAAAGTTTGGCAGATAAAGTTTTAACTTCATCATCCAACTTTCGCAATAATAATCAATTTCATGTCTGAAGGCGTCCAGGTAAACAAAGAAACGACCGACTCTCCTTTGACCCAGTTGAACACAATGTAAAATAGATTTTGTTACTTTCCTGGATATTGCATGAATTATTAAAGAGGTACTTTTTAAGTTAGATAAGAGTTGGTGCGATTATACTTGGTTTTAGTTTCCCATTACATATGGAGAAGCTACGTTAACGATGGGATTGTGGTAGACGTAAGGTAATGGCTACTTAGAAACTACTTTTGTTAATAAAATAAAACACATTTGGTAATTTTATTACTTCAAAATAACCAGTAAAATTATATTTTATATGATTTTATTAAACCACATAAAGTTAAGTCGATAAATCCTACGGTTAAGAAACATTATTTAGTTAACTATTTATATTGAAAACATCTATACTAGAGAGTAAATTATTAAAGAGATAGATAATCATACTAAACACAAATTTAATTTCAAATCCGGGCCTATGATATATTTAAATCGTGATTTTCTTTTAGAATTTTTAATCGTTAACAAAAGAATAAAAGTTAGAACGAAAAAGAAACGCTAAAGAGAGTTATTTTTTCGAAATTATTTTAATTAAATTTGCCCACTACAAATTTATTAAATGATCAATATGTGATTTTATTTTAATGCCTAGATTGTTTTTTTTTTGCATACAAAAAAAAAACCATTCCATCTTTAAATAACAAAATACTAAAAACATTGTTGGTTTTAAAAGTAGGTAATTGATTATTATTGATATACGAAAATGATTAATATTTTTCAACTGACATGTAATAAGTACATTTTTACTGCATATGAATATGTTTATTCGGTTTCAATGATATTCAAGACAATCTAGGTCAATTCACTCTCAATTTTAATTAATCAAATCAAACATGAAATTCATTTTCCAAATTCCATAAACGGTAAAAAATTTAAATCGTTTAAACAACTAACTGCCAATTTAAAATTTGAGTATACTATTTATGTGGTTTCTAAGAAGGTTACAAAGCCTATTGGTATGGTGCCCAAAATATACAAAGCCAAAAATACACGATTTTTTAAAAACAAAGTACTTTCTATTTTTTATTATTTTTTTTTAGAATGTTTTTGATTTTTTATTTTAGCTGATAACGGATTGCTTATATTATTAGTATAATTATCTATTACGACAATTTTTATAGTTTATGTTTATATAATTTAATACGAGTGTTTAAGTTTACAATTTTATCACTTGATTTATATACACAAATGATGACAAATATCGGAATTAGACCAATATAGGTACTAGATTTATCATTTTATAACGAGAGTTAGTTCATGCTATCGAAACGTCATGTTTTAGTTTTTGTTATTCACAAATTATTTCTAAACTGACAGGAAAAAACATTTTTCTATACTCAAGGGAGACAAAATGAAAATAAGGAAAAGAGGTTTCCAAGATAAAAAAAGGAAAAAATATTGCCTACTTAAAATACTTAAAATGTGTAAGCTTTTTGTTCGGATTCTTAAACACCGAACAATACAAACATGTTTGTCTCTAATAAAAGCTAGAACCCAGTTAGCAGGAATGAAAAAAAAAAAAACTTCTTTCTTTCTTTCTTTTAATGTATTTTTTCAGACACATTTCACAAAACAATAAAACTATAAGGAACGTTTAAAATATTTAGTTAGCTTGAATTTGGAGCCCAAAAAGAAGTTATTCTAAGCATTTGGTTAGAAATATTACACAATTATAATTCAAGTGAAACGTACAAAATTGATTCAATTCTCGGTATCAATAATGTATATTCAATGATAGGTTACTGTATTTTGTAATCATTTACAGGATATCATTAAGTTGAGAGATAGTGAGATAGTCAAATTCATCAAGACTCTGATAATGTATTAAATAAGTGATGATTTGAGGTTACCCGAAGTTATCTCGAGTATTTTTAAACTATGTAGGTATTTTTAGTTTTGTTTTAATAATGCCTGTGTAGAGGTTTGAGAAATATGGTGCCATGAATTTCTAATTTTGTGAGAATAGTGTTAATGGAAGAAGAATTTATAAGTAATGAAAGAGTTCCTGATCATAAAATTTATAAGGCAGTTCACCAGAGTTTAAAAGGGTCTGGTGAGTTAGTAAATGTGGTCAGTTTTTTTAACCTATTCAACAAAATGTGAGCGTTGTAGAACACATTTTAAACATTGCAATAGGATATCCTGGAACAAGCGCTTGATAAATTGCATATGATTTAGGTAACTCAGAGTAAGGTGTGGCACAAAATACAAAAGAAAGACCTGTTTTACCACACCAAAATAAAAGTTCTACGACAAGAGTACTGTGAGTGGTTAGAGATAAGAAATTTTGAAACTGCTCATTTTTCTAGTAAAATTTTGTTCACGGAAGAAGCATATTTTTTGGGTGATGACGTTATAAAATCGCACAATATCCACAATTAGGCAGAACAGAAACCACAACCCACGGTAGTTAAATCTTACCAACAACAGTTAAGCCTAAATGTTTGTTGTGGAATAATTAGTAATCATTTAATAGGACCCCATATTTTACCACCTTGTCTCAATGGTGATATTTATAGACATTTTTTCAAAACATCGCCAGAGTTACTAGTTGGTGCACTCCTTGCTACAAGAATGAACATGTGGTTTTTGGATGACGGGACTTGCGTCCACATTAGTAACCAAGTATGAGAATATCTTTACGCTGCTTACCTCTTAAATGGATTGGTCGAGAAGATACAATGCATTGACCATCTAGGTCCACATTAGTAACCAACTAAAAGACTATCTTGACGCAACTCACCTTTTAAAATGGATTGGTCGAGAAGATACAATTCTTTGACCATCTACATCCTCAGACTTAAACCCACTAGAATAATTTCTGTGGAGTCGACTTTAAGGTTTGGTGTACAAAAGAGATGTTCCTGACTTACGTGAACACCAGGTTGAAGGTGGGATGTAAAAGTATTAGAGCTTCTCGCGGTATCCGAAATTCACTACACTGTTGTACTACTGTGTCCAAGAAAGAAACCGCCAATTCAATTTATCGTAAAAAAGCCATAGTAGTTTTTAAATAAAAATGTGTATGTGTTTTCCAAAATGTTTACTTTTGTTTTGACCAAATAAAATAATATTATTGACTGTAATAAGGAATTTTAAAATTTATAAATAAGTTAATGTCTATTTTTTTGAGTACGCTATTTAAAATTAAGAGCTGTTACTCCTTTATTAACAGTTCTACAGTAAATAGAAGTAGATCATTGCGTTCAGAATTATGAAGATAGGATAAATGTTTTGTACTTCATTTTTTATGTTATTTTGAATAGCAATTTTTACTGGCTACCATTTTTAACCGATTAATTATGCTTCCTACTCGTGAATCACCCTGTATATGTCTATTTAAACGACTTGTAGTTGGAAATATTATCTTGGTCCCGAGGTGAGTTTTAACACTAAAGTAACTACAATAACTATATTTTCCAAATGGAATGAACCAATAACCTAAAACAACACGTATAAAAACATTGCAACAAACTCATTTCTAAGGAAATTTGCTAAAACGCAGAATATTGTTATAGCTGTTGAAAGTATTTACTCTATGTTCCCTGTAGAACCTGTTATTGAAATTGCACGTAGCTGAAAACATCTGGTTATTCAAACAATAATCACTGCTATTATGTTCACAATGTGTTAAAAACGTATCAGAGAATTCGATACAATCTCCATCGGGGCAACTGCAGGCAATGCATTTAAATGGCTGAATTATAGCTCTTTAATGAAGCTAGGGTTGACTAAATTAAACAAGTAGAGTGGCAGAGCTATAAACCGAAAGAAAAGTGATTCTCCAAATAATTTCCAATTTTATTTGATTTCAATTCCTTCGCGTAGCTTACAGCTCAGTTTCTCGTTTCTATTCCAATTGTCGTTTAATCTTTTATTTTTAACTTTGCTTGCGTTAACATTTAATGGTAGACATTTCATTTCATTGATTCCCCCCCCCCCTCTTGTGTTAAAGTAATGTAATTCTATAATGAGAAGATTTTTTATCATTTATGTAAATGAAAGTTGTAAAATTGATTAGATATAATTTATTTATTTACATCATTATATAGTTTTTTAACATACTGAAAATAATGCGTTTTTTAGGTTTATTTATTAATACGTTAGATATTTTACTTTTGTAAAAAACAAATTGCCTTGATATTATGCGTACTCCTGTGTGACCAGTAACGCTAAAGGAAGGAGCATGAAACTAAACCAGTTCTATATAAATAGTTTTGTTTTGTTAATACGGTTGCATTCTAAGATATATTCGTTACACACAGCCATCATTTATTTAAAACAAATGGCGGTGGGGTAGGTAATAAAAATTGGGCAAAATGAAATAATAGTAAAAGTCAACTGGTATCAAATTGCACGTAAGTTTAATCGGAATTTATTTTTATTATTATTATTTATTTATTTTTGTATATTTGAACGCAGTTTTCTGACAAATAAACTTATATGATATTAACATAAATAGTTTTTAGATGTTTCCTTGAAAATAATACCATACTTACAGATAATTATTTTATAGTTATTTTCATCTTTCCTATATTACTTCAATCTCATATTTTATAGATACAGTTTTACTTTTTAATTTAGATTATTGTATCTATTATTTTGTTATTAAATTTGATATTTTTATTGTGTATATTTTTCAACGTTTTTTAACAATTTAAAAAATTTGTCTCCTTAATGAAAAATAATAATCAGATGTTTTGACGAGTGTACAGGATAACATGTTTAGAAGAAGATATGATGGTAGTAAGTTATTTTAAGAACTGTTATATATATATATAGAAATGAAACCTTTATAAATTGTTTGTAAGTTGCAAAAGATTAGGTTTTTATCATCAGACAAAGGAAAAGGTCTGAGTACTAAAAAAGGCTGAGGTTTTTTAAAGTCTGAGTACTAATTTCGACATAAAACCTCATATTAAACAAACTAACATGTTTTTCTTAAAGTGTTATGTATACGTAGTTAAACTTAGATTTTTTTGGAATATGATCGGTCGGTCATTAATTTTAAAGATAGGATTGAATATTACTCGAATACAAATTTTGAATTGTTATATCACTTAGAACATTGATTTAAAAAATCAAATACACTCACATTTTTGTTACAACTTATCACGCATAAAAAATAATAAATATGTACTAATTTTATAAAATCACTTATGTATTTTCACACACATAAATGTACTCCTATTTAGTCAAAATAGCAAATAATGTATACTACGTTAAAAGAATAGATTAACCTAACTTAATTCACTTTAGGCCGTTAATTCTGTTATTACGTATTTTCTTGTTGATTCTCAAATATTACTTACCTCTGTATTTACACGACCGCGAAATCTGAAACAATGTAAAATAAGCCAATATTATTTTATAACCAACAAATAATGTAATTTTGTTTTAAAATCAATGGTATGTGAGTTACAAGAATGAAAACAGCAGATTATAATCTGTTAAGTGGACATAAAGATAATTACATATTATTTACCAGGATACTATAAATATAGACAAATTAAATTGGGAAACTTAATTTTGATTTATGGTCATTTTACTGTCAATTATTTTTGTTGGCGTTACTGGCAGTTACTTATTCAAACTCCACAATAACAATGTGTTTTTATTTTAAAACAAAAACAAGCAAATATACTTAAGCAACATTGTTAACTCTTAACGTAAAAGTTGTTACTAACAAAAAATAATTTGTTCGGGTTAGTTACCATATTTTTCCTAATCATGTAAGTTTTATTTATTTCGAAGTTACGCTTTTATGCCTTTTAGGCGTACAATAAATAAAAAGTTTAGTCTTTCAAATTTATAGTTTCTGAATCTAACATTAATTGAAGTTGGACATCTTACACCATATTATTTCATTGTATAATTGTCATAATGTTTAAAAATATTTGTTATAACTGATACATTAGCTGTACATAAAAACATTTTAAGTAGTGGCTTATATAATTACAAATAGACTAATTAATTATCACATTTAAAAACATCACCTCTGTACAATATTGCAAAACTTGAGAGGTGAGTTTATAAAACAAATGAAAAGCTTGAGCATGCCTTCATTGTAGACACAGTTTGCGTAAAAAATGTAATTACAGACTGAGTTGATCCCCCTCTCACGTCCATTGTGTAAAACTCACCTCAACATCTTTTGTCTTCTAGCAGTGTTGAACAGCCATGTTTTTGTATGAAATACAATAAGAGCTAATTTGAATTTTAAAAAGGGTTTGAAGACACGACAGAGTTTAGTAATAGTGCTATTATTTTGGTTTAATTGAATTTATTACCTTTATTGTATTATGTTTAAGTTAACACTGTTTTAACGGCTTTTGATATATCCAATGTTAATAATCTGTATAATACTATAAAATTTATTTTTAACAGTTTACTATTACTACTTTATTTAACGTATAGCGTATCATTTCTGCCGTTCGACGCCTTACTTTTCAAGAGATCTATACTCTTTGATGATTATATATCCAGATTTGATTTGGTGAGGGCGAGATCTGAAGAGGTCAATAGGTTCCCCTCCCTTCATGTCGACCATTCTCTCAGAGGAGCATATGTCAATCTTTACGATGTCTAACTTGAAGAGGTAAGCTATGAGGTAGTCAAGTCCGTGAGCAGTCTGAATTTTTCTTTATTTCCTCCTCCGCCATATTCACTTTAAGATCTCCGTGTAGATCACAGTTACGAATGTACCATGGTGGCTGAGCTATCCCTCTAAGCACTTTATTTAGAAAGCTTTGAATAATCTTCATATTTGATTTCCTCGTGCATCCCCACATTTGAATGCCGTAGGTCCATACAGGCTTTAGCACTTGCTTATAAATTAGAAATTTTTTTATGGACTGACATCTCCGACCTTGGACCAAGCAACCATTATAGTTGCCTGTATTTTATATTCAGTTCTTCCTTCTTTTTCTTCACATGTTTCTTCCATTTTAGCTTAGTATCCAGGTATTTTTGACACGCTGATTCATGTTATAAATCTTCACATTACAAAAAAATATTGGGTAGATATTGAGAAATTTAATGTTTATTACAACTCCATAGACAGAGACGGTATTGTTTTATGTTTTTACCAATAACTCCTGAATTAACATTTTTTGGGAAGATGCTATTTGGGTCAGAAGAGTAGCATTTTGATAGAAATCTTTATAGCAAAGTTTTAGAAAATCAGATCTTTTGCCAAATGGTAACCAAATTTTTAAGTTATGGGAAACAGGGGGAAAATAAACTTGTTATTTATGGCTTATTTTACCGTTATAGATATAACACAAATTTACGTTTCCTAGTCATAATTTTTGATTATTGAAAAAACACAGACAGATGCACAAAGTGTCGTTGGTTAGGTTCATCGTACTTAAGGTCGGGAGAGGGGGTTGAAGTTTGTTCCATCCTGCCATGTTTACATCAACACACAAACCAACAAACAAATCTCTGAAACAAAGCAGGCCTTCTTTAACCTTTAGTGATGACATTTTGCTTTACAGCTATTTTGTATTAATACACCCGCGTGAAACATAACAGACGTTCCTCTTTAGGCGTCGCGACGTCGTTAGTCTTGCTTGCATACTTTCATGGGAAGGGGATGACAACAAGTGATAATGTCAGTGTGAATGATCATAGACAGTTAACAACGAAGATGGCATATGAAACGGCCTTTGTTTACCAATGGGGACCACAAGGTCGTTCCATTTATTATTAGTGTGTAACATACGTTTTTCAGTTACTATTAACTTATATTTTTCTAAGTAATTGAGACAAGTAAATTTAGAAGCTAAAAATCAATTAACCCCTCACTCCCAATTTCTTTATGTGCACATATTGAGAATTATTATGCTAATTCAAGATGTATTTGTCGAGAACTACTTTTCAGTCAAATACATACGATTAAACTTATAAATAGATCATTAAACATCCAAAACTAAGAGAAATACAGAAATAACTGAACTTCAATTCCGTCAAATAATGTATAACTAAATTACACTACAAAATATAAGAAGTGCTTTTATTGTACATTTTTGACGTACATTTTTATTGTACATTTTTGTGTTTTCGTTAAAAGTTAAAATTAAAAAAAAAATTTTGTACAAACATTGCTCTCAATTTCCAACAAATTCATAGTATACTATGAAATGTGAGCTTACTTTAAGTTATTAAATATTTAATAGGTTACAATTTATGAAATCGCGACTCAATTATTGTCTGTCAAAATGTTTTATAATGTATTGTAAATTATTCCCAAATAATAATTGTCTTTTACATGGGGTCTAACAATGTAATATTGCTTAAATTATTAACTTTTCCACTTTCAGCAACATTTGCTCGAAATTGGCAAAAAAAGATACGTCTTTATAGTTTACTTGGTAATGTTAGTTGAATGTTCAAAATATTTGGTCCTATAAAACTTCTTTGTATCTTCCGGTAGATACCAATCTAGAATAATTATTGCATTTCAAAGGAAATATAATGAAATATCATATCTAAATACTTTTATTATTTATTGAACAACCAACCGTTGCCCTTTTAGTGGTAGTTGTATTATACAGACAATAAGAGTGAATTTGAGGCTGTAAAAGAAACATACATTTATTCAAATAAAATGCACTTTTGAGTATCGCTAAGAAAGTAAAGAGAGCTGGAATAAATTTAATTTAAATCAAAATTAATCAATATTACTAATACTCTGTATTTAAATTCAGTATACTTTATAGCTAAGGTGGATACTGTTTTTTTCTTTTAATATGTACCAATAATAAGAACTATAAGAAGAAAGGTATTAGATTAGAAACGCTGCTAAATATTTAGATGTATTAGGCCAGTAGTATCTTACCCAGTAGCAGAGACTTATCGACAATGATTTAATAAATCTAAACATTTAACAGTATTTTTAATATTCTATTTATATACATTTCTTCTTATTAAAAACAAAAATAAAGCTTTTTAACACCTCAAGAAATAATATTAACATGCTCGTAAGTTAAATCCATAGATATTTCCCTATAAATACGCATACACTACTTAGAAATGAACGAGAGCGCACACCCACATATATATTTACATAATATTAACACAAAATAATATTGCAAACACTGGTATTTTCTTTACACTACACGCCCATCAACTTTGACTCAAACTAATAACATATAATTTAAAGCGAGCCACATCCACTGTTAGGCTGGAACTAACCAATTTGGGCAAATAATTCCAATATATCACTGAGTAAGTTTTGAACGCGTGTCTAAACAATGACTTACAGTTATATATCTAAAAGGATACAAATATGCATGATTTATAAGTTATGTAGTTCCTGACATTAAAATACGGATGATAATAGTACTGCATTATTAAACATAGTGTGTATAGGGATATTTTTGTAAAAAACATCACTATTTAATACTGGAACTACTGAAAATCGTCAATAGCAGATAACTATCATTATACAAAAATAGAAATTCTGTGTTGGCAAAACTGTAAACAACGATAGGAGTGTTATTACAATATATAATGTGTACATGTAACATTCTTAGTCTGTTTTATTCAAGTGGATGTAATAATGGAGAGTGTGGAGAAATTTTCATACTAAGGCAGTGTGTTGTCGCTGAAGGATGGAACAGATAAGGATGAAGAGAGGATTAAAAAGTAAAGGACCATTACACACAGGTGAGACCAATATGGCAGTCTAAAAAGGCAACGAATCTAAGAATATTGGCATCAAGCCAATTATTTCTGTACACATCTTGGAAGACATCGAAGGTCCTAACGCCAAAGGATTAGTTTATATTTTAAATAAGAAAAATAATGTTTAAAGTAGAAAACAATTTTACTAAATCAACGTTTCTACAAGTGGTTTACTTATAAGTAATTTTCATAGGAAGTTTTACAATTATTGTGGAAGATCGTTGCAGTTGTTTATCTGTGAAAGAGGTTAAAGTTATATTTCATGAAAAAAACATACTAAATTAGATCGTTGGTGAATATCGTAGCTTATTCTCAAATCTAATTTCTACAATATCAGTTTTGGTGTTTTTACTAGTTTAGGTCTTGAGTCTCGTCTTTAGAAACGACTGAGATGATACTAAATTCATCTCATATTCATCCTTATGTATGACGAGGATAAGAGCCGACTGTTATATTAATAAAATCCGAAATAATTATTAATTTTTAGTAAATTTCAGCTGTGTTGCATCATCATCGCCTACATAAAGTACGTTTACATATATCCCACAACAATTAAAATCAAGTAACTTAATCTAAATGTCATATTGTGTAGTGTATATTTTACATAATAGGTTTAATGCAACACAGTATACAACTTGGCAACACTGCAAGGGGAGGGAGTAACAATAGGTAAGGCTACGTCTAGGGGGGTAAGAGTAGGGGGTTGTACTTTATGTATGGAAAATGAAATGCACACGCGACGCGACATCCTGCTCGCCAGGAACTTCGTGCAATGGAAGTAGACTTCCCTTTATAACCATCATGAGTCCCTTTTACGGCGCAATACGTTAAGTACTGTAATGGAAAGGTTGTTTTACCGTATAATTAGGAGTTATTGAACCAAAGTGGAAATATACTATCTTATACATATACATGTTCATTCCTTAGATATATTTCGTTGTTAGTTCAGTACCTCCGTTATTTTTCATCCACTCTTAATAAATAATATGCCATTTTAAACATGAATAATGTTGTGGATGTGTGAATAAAATTACATTTTGTTCATTTCAGGAAAAGTGTTTGATTACTTAAGGGGATTCGCTAATGAAAATGGTTAAAAATCATAAAAAAATCAAAGTTGTTTTTACTTGTTTTTTGTAGACTAGGTCCTATTGCATGCAAAAAAAATATGATATCAGTCATGATTGAACATGATTTTCATTAATTTTTTTTCTGTGTTACTGCACTCTCACGAAATTTAACAATTTCATGTCATCGCAATAATTACGTTGCTCTGCAGTTGATATAGGGTATATATAATGTTTACCGAAATTTCAATTATACTGAAAATCATACAAAATAGTTGGCGTTACGTTCAATCATTATAAACTAAAACCCAACTATATAAATTTAGACTCAATCTCTATGCACGGTTAAATTCATGTAAAAAATAAAAGTTTTTTTATTGCCAAATATCAACTGAAAAATTTATTCGTGTGGTTAAAGGTAGTAAAATAAGCATATAATCCCCTTCTATCCAATATTCTATATTCTCATACATTTATCAAATGATACAAAGTAGTTTCTAGGCTCTGTTGTTAACTTAGTTTTTACTTATATTGAGAACAAAACGTGAAATCCAAAAAATCAAAATTTGTTTGGGTGGTATTGTTAGTTATTCGTATTTATTTATATATTATATTACATTGCGTTGATTAAATAAATAAATGTTTAAAACGGTAAAAAAATACCATTGGCAACCATAGGCCTACTTATTTAATATGGCTAGTAGTACTGAAACTGCAATTTCTTTTACACAATCAATTTATTTCGTATTCTGTTACTTAAAGAACCCCTTAATTGTTTTATTATTTTTTTTTGCCTAAATCAACCAAAAAATACACCCAATATGGTTGTCTGACCGTGGGTTATTGTAGCAAGGTTGCATAGTGTACAAATGAAAATGTTTGTTTAATCGAAACATTACGGAATTTAGAGGTTAAATATAGTTTTTAATTATTTGTTGTAGGCTACATATCAGACGTTGTACATAGAATAAGATAAATGCCTATCTTATGACAACCTAATAATTGACAATCTAGCAAGCCCCACTGAGTGGCTGATAGGCTTAACGGTAAGCCTGACACATTCACTGACCTACAATACTTCCATACGAAACGATAAAACAAAAATACATCTAGTTAAAACAAAAATCAAACTTGTAATTAAATTCAAAATGCCTATCCCTCCCCACCCCAACCAAACACAAAAAAACTACCTAAATAATTAAATTTTCGAGACTAAGATATATGTTTGTTGGTAGGATATTGGTAAGCAGTTTAAGTAGGGTATTACCACGTTAAACAGTAATGAATTAGTATTAAATCAACAATATTCATAAACTGTAATACCTCAAAGTACGATAAATTCTAACTGTATCTAAAATGTCTTTTTAAAGCAAGTTACCAAATGGAACAATTTATTAAAAGTAAGATAGTTTAATATATTTAATTGTAAATTTATTTCATTCGATGTGAGAAGATGTTTTTGTTACTATACAACTTTACATTTATAGTTCCTTCAGCTCACACACCACACAGCTTGAATGTGCAAAGTTCACATTACTTACTCCGCATTCTATTGCATACTTGTGTTCAAAGGGAAGGAAAGTTAGCTCTAAGCTTTGAGTAGAAGACTATATGCTTAAGGAAATCTTGAAGATATTTGGCAGGTAACTTGTATAGTATAATTCGAAATGAGTTGTTGCAGGCATAGTACTTATGACTTAACAATTACTTTTATCGTCACATAGTATTTCGAGCAAACTATAAATAATTTCTTTCAATGAAGGATAATTTTCTATAGCAGTAAATAATAAACACTTAACAATTACAATTTTTTTCTAACTTTGCCGTCTAAGTGACATTGTATTTTAATTTATATAATATATATATATATATATATATATATATATATATATATATATATTATGGATTTGTATCTACTTTAAACGATATCCTTAACACTATTCCACCTCTTAAAAAAACTGATCGCAGAACTAATGAGCTTTAATTGTATTTTTCTGAAAAAAAAACATGGCAACACACCTGATGAAGAACGTCCCTTCAAGGAAAACACTCCAGGCGTCGTTATTGATCCATCTAAAAACAAGAGTTTGTTATCATTCGGCTCCACCCAGGAGAATTAAAACTCCACGAAGGGACGGGGAACACCTGAACCACGTGGAAATGACCACAAAAGGGAGCTTATTCCCCTTCTTACGGCCAAAATCTATATCTTTTATGACAACTTTGTGTAACGGCTGAGCAGGGGGAGTTTGTAGTTTTATTTATAACATGTTTCCTTTATACTAAGCTTGTCTTTGAAGAATATACTTAAGTGAAACTAGTGTATAATTTTATAGTTAAATGAATACTGGTATTAAATGACACTTTGGTTTAGTTTCCCGTACATGCCTAGGAAAGAATCTGACGCTTAAAACAAGAATCGATTTTGTCTTTAAAATTAAATATAGATTAATTATTTGCGATATTAGGTACATGCGTTTTTCCACAAGGAAAAAAAAGGTTACGACTTTTAAAAGTAGTTTTTCCGTGAACATCAGATGATGAATATAAACAAAGTAGTTTCATTAATATAATAATAAAATATATTATTCGTCTAAATAATTGGTTACAAAACAAACAAAAATATATATACCTCTTATTCTATTTAGTATAATGTTAGTTAATGCATAATATTAAACTTCAATTACAATACATAACATGTAAAAATATAATTTCCGTTTTTTTCAAAGTAAATGAATTTTTATAAGACTCAACTAACATCGAAACAAAGTTTCAACAATTAAGAGTTAATGCGTCAACGATCATTTCTTAGCACTTGTAAACTATGTAAATTTGACGTATCACACATATACATGGTAATTTCCAATATTCAAAGAACTGTCCCAATATAATGAACTAAATATAATTATGTTGGGGTGATTTTGCACAAATATATGAACAAGAGTTTCACCAGAAAGGGGGGGGGGCGTTTATTACTATGAAGGGTTTTCAATCTAAAAATGTCCTGTATACTGTATACATGATAATTGTATATTCAGTCTTCTCACAAACATTTACTTGCACGAAATTACGTGGTTCTTTAGAATACCATAATTCGTTAATGTATTTTGTAGATTCGATTCGAGTGATATTTGTTTAAGAACTATAAGGTTTTGGTAAACCAAAATACAACTTTAGATATGAACTAGCGAAGAGTAAGTATTTAGTTACCCTCCATTTAAAAAAATGTTTTTCGTGGGAAAAAATCATCAATTACGACAAACTTTTATATTTAGTGTGGTTTTAAAATGACCCATTGATCATAATAGTTGTTTCTGTCTTCTCCGTAATTGTTTGAAAATAATATATTCGTATAAACACTCCGTTATATCAGTGCCCCCCCCCTTGTATTATTGCTAATGAAAACATTAACATTCAATGTATGACTAATATTTCGATGTAAATAAATAATAAAACTTAAATGGGCAGTTATTTTAAGGTCTTGTAATAAAACAATAAAAACAATTTCAGTGTTTTAATAGAAATTTAATTACTAACCATAATGTAAAATGTTTGTCAATTAATATTTATTTTCGTTAGTATGCAATTTGTTTTTGTTCTGTTATTTCTAAAACGAATTCACATGAATTTTTCAGTTAATAAATTTATATTTCCACCTTCTCCTACGTGCTTTTTTTAGTTAAGGAAATTTTATTTACCTCATTTTCATGATTTTGTATGCAAAACACCATATTTAAATAAATTTTACGTTAAAAGAAGATCAAAGTATAGAATTTGTATAGCAAAGAAATGATTTTAATGAAATACGTTTTGAAATGATGGTACACTAGATATGTTGTCATTATTCAATTATAATGATAATTCAATTTGTGGATGGATTGGATCATGTTTTTCTTATATTGCAGAACCACGAAAAAAATTACAAATGTAGTACAATTCTACTAGGCAAATTTTGACATTGATTAAATTACTTAAGACGCCCTATGGTGTCGAGAGGCTAGGAAACTTTTTTTAATATTAGATTTATGAATAATGTGAATAACACAATTGAGATTTACTTGATGCAGTTTATTAACAGCTTTAACTTTATGAAATGAATAAATTGAAGAAAACCATCTTAAGTCACTAACTGAACTTCCCAATAAATCGTATATTTAATAACAACAACTACAAGGAAAGCAACACAAATCTGTTGTCACCTAAATTTATTTATTGAAACGAACATTCAGAATGATAAAAGTGGAGTAAATGTGTTTTTATCACACTTCTTCTCGCAGTTTGTAAAAACGAAAGTTATATTTACTTCCACCTCTGGCTGGTGGCCAATAACATCACATAATACTTCGTATTTATAAGATATGCGTTTCCGCTTCCGTCGCCTCAGAAGTGCTACACTCTCTATTCACAATAGCCTTCAGTACCCGTGTTTTGTGTCCCTCGAATCAAAATGTTTCCACTGAGAGTGGTTACTGTCAAATATTTAAAGCAAATTTATCACAGTTTATCATAAGTTTCGAATGGAGATTGAAATTTAAAAAAAAAATAGAAATCTTACTGGATATATGATTCTATTGACACATAATAAACATTGGAACAAGTTTAATATATAAAATTATTTTATTAATAATGATATTACTTCATTTCGATTTCGTGAGGTTATCTAAAAAATGAAAAGTTCAAGTTGATTTTCTTTCCTTTTCTTTACATTTATTTGTGATTTTTTAAACATTTTTTTCTCAACGTAAGTTACATCTAAATCAAAATGTCTACACCCATACT